>VNJO01003457.1:0-13312 GCA_008042535.1 Drosophila tani | reverse complement strand
CACACTTTTCCCTAAGTTCGATAGTTTGTAAGATCGATAATCAGTTTGACCAAGGCGCGAGAGAACACGAAGCGTATGTTAGAATAAGAATTTAAGAATTGTTTATTAATAAGTTAAAATTACAGGAAATAAAACGCTAAACAGCAAATATTCAATACAAGACTTTGCATAACTGTGTAAGAAGGATCACATGTATTTGGATGCTGGTTTTATGCGCAGATTTCGCGCCCGGTAAACTCACATGCATTATTATTATTAATATAAAATGAGAGACCTCTTTCCAGTACTGGACATTAGCTCGAACCTGCCTTAGAGAACCACTACTACTATGATGGTTAATCATGAAAAATGCATATTTTTTTTATATATTAGTTCCACCGAAAACATTATAAGTATTTATACACACATTTCTGTGCCTTTTTCATTCCATTACATCCAAAATTAAAACAGAATGTTCATTTCTCATTAACGACGCCACAGGAAATAATAAAGTACTAATCCTCCGGGCGAATCAGGACATTACAGCGCTCGCAAGGCTTACAGCCGGCTAACAGAGTCCCCTGTGCGCAGTCCTGCGGGGGAGGTGACGGGCGCTGTGGTCGGTCCCACAGGACTCCTGCTATAAACAGACGAAACTCAACAGGTTTAAGCTCAGTTGGCTCTGTGAGGTCCTCGCATTCAATCGCGGAAGGCGAAGGCGAAATCCCAAAGTAATACGCAGGAGGCGAGGCGCCCACGCACGGTGGAATTCCCGAGTACTTGTCGCTAATAGATAATTGAATTTTTTGCCATTGTTGTGTGGGAATTTAATGCGCGTGGCGGATGTGCAATAAAAATTAAAGAAACTTTTTATGTGCGTGCTGTGCGATTGATTGGAAATGAAGAGTCGTTATATCGTATCCCAGGCCTGCCACATAAAACGCCAGCTGTGGAACGCAGAGCGATTTTTGCAATTTTGCCAAGTGTCCTGGAACTTTTTTCGGGATAACTCCCAGCCGTATATCCCATTTGTCCGGCCAATTAAAAGTTTAATCAATAAATGTGCTCTTGATAAGTGTGAAAAGTAAACCAACGAGCGGAATGACAAAGGGTGAAGGATATGTGTCCACATGGACTCGATACATGGAACGGGCGCACACACACCGTGACAGCGGCGGGAACCATCGCGTAAATTGTTTACTCTGGCGATACACTGCGCGAAAGGCGACCCGCCGCTGTGGGGAGCAATCAAATGCGCTTTCAATTAAACTCAGAGTCCCAACCCCTTTTGCGGAATTCCCGCCCAGCTCGGCTCTGTCCTGTCAGCAAACGCTCCGTTGCCTGGCTGCTCATCCATCAAATTCGTTGTCCTGTCGCTTCGATGGGGCGAGGGGGCATACGGGGATATGGCAGCGGCGGCGCTGGAGGGGGTTGTTTGGGCAGGGGGCGTGGTCCACACACACTCGCAGTCGCACACTCGCACATGTGCTTATGTGCCATTCTTTGCAATTATTCTACGCGCCCTCCTCATTACGACCCCATTGAAACTCAACAAGTGTCGCCCGAGTGAAACTATCAGATACAAATTGAACACGCAACAATTATGTACAGTCCTCATTCGCAGTGACATTTGCACTTACGGCCAACGCACTGAGAGAAAAACTTGAGGTCTAACAGCAGCAAGTTCCGATTTTTATATTGAATATTTAAAGATTCATTTTATGTAAAGGGTCTCAGAATGTATTTTGAATATTATACAAATTGCGAATATTAATTAAAATTCAGAATATCGAGATATATTGACAAAAATAGAGCTCTCAATATCACATTAAAAATATATTGAATTATTCGAAAAGATCGCATTTATCGGTAAAATATGGACATAATCGATATATTTATTATATTTATGGAAAATATCAAAAAGACATTTAATTCTGTGCTTTACATTTGGCCCTTCAATTTATTTCTTTTTAAATTTAGAACAAAATTTTTAATAACCTCTTTATACATATTTGTTTTCAAGAATGATAGTTTAAACTAAGTCAAGGGTCTTGTTTGGCACTGATTATTGATATTACGCTCATTTGTATGTCTATATCAAAATTAAAGGATATATTTATGTATCGGACTATCAACTATCAATATATCGATCATTTCTGCTATCACTAAACCAAACCTTTCTACAAATGCTCAAACAGGCTGAAGATGCGTTAAAGATTACAAATTATTACCAACCTAAAGTTATCTTAAATATACCTGAGTTTCAAATAAATACTCTAAAGAATTTAATACTATTATCTCAGGTAAAATATTATATATTTAAAATATTAAAAAGGCCTTTACTGGTTTATTCACACATTTTTATAATTATGGAAGCACTGGTGATGCCTTTACTGGTTTATTCACACATTTTCCATAATTATGAAAATAAAATGTATCTAAAATCTTCAAGAGAGGCAGACTCCTTTTATTACTTAAATAAAATTGAAACATAAATCATTACTAAAAAACTTTTTTTTTCAAAATTTCAATGAATAGTTTTCATAAAGTAAAATAATTTCTGTCACATTTAAGATACCTGCATAACATCGACATAGTATCCATTAAGGCCTGCCCAGTTGGGTGACATTTTCTCTCCGTGCCGCAATCGTGTTTATGAGGCGCTGACACTCTATATGCTCGCCTGAACAATCAGCAATATGCTAAATGGAAAAGCGCACAAGCCCGGAGAGAAGAACCCTGACCCTTGCCCAGCGGGCGGCAGCGGGAGCTCCAGTTTGAATTTGAATTCGAGCGGGATTGGGAGCGGCAGTGGCAGGAAGGCCGCCGCCTCCTGCGTTAAGATCGACATTAGCACTTGCCAATCGAGCGCGGGAACAACGGCTCCCGACGAGATGACGAACCCATCGGGCGGGGGCGGACTCCTGATGGTGCCCACGCATCACAATCTGCAGCTCGATAAAATTTCCGTGCGCTCGATTAGTTCCGAGGATATATCCAGTGCCGGCGGTGGCAAGTGCTGCAGCGCCGCCGCCCGGAATCCGGCCATAAAAACGGGACGGCGCCTGCAGCTGATGCAGGTGAGTTTTCCCGGGGGGATAGGGATAGGGAAGGGGAAGGGAATTGCTCCAGGTACACTCTGCCACACAGGTGCGAAAAGCACACACTTATCTGGAGCAGCATAAATTAGCGGCAGCGCATGCATCTTAATTAGTCCGACTGGTCAGAGTCACGTGCCCGCGACAGATAGCCGGCCACAGAATGCGTCTAATGAATGTCGCGATTAGCGGGCCACGATAAAGACTAATCACGCCTCCTTTGCCTTGGCTCTGGCCTCTGACTTGGCTACTCTCGTCGTCGCAATCAGGCCCAGATACCGCCGAGATGGGGGACTGGGCGCTCGGCTCTCCTCCATCGAGGCACATATTGATGGCAAATGAAAATATATGGCACAGTGGGTAGAACAATGGAATATTAGACGGGCAAATATTTGATTATTTTAATTTAATTTAATTGTTTTTTATATATTTAATCTTTTATTTTTTTATGTTAACAACGGCTCACAAAAACCTCGAATTTTAATTATAATATTGGGTATACCCATAACTTGCTATACGGCCGCTCATTAGACGTCATTTCGCTTTAGCGGCCCTCTTAATTACGGCATGCTTCGATTTACAGCTTAAACTGATTCGCATTTTTTGAAAATAATTGATTTATTCTACAACTGCCTCCAGGTATTATGGAACGTATTAAGGCCGTAAAGCGAGGTAAACACATATTAGACATTAGGTTTTTTGTAAGAAAAAATAGGAAATGTGGTGATTATTATTTGTTTACCCTTTAAATATTCCTTAAGACTGCAAACAAATTTTAGGTCCATAGTCCAGAAATATTATGTTTAATGGAACATATGTAGGCCGTAAAAAGAGGATAGGGGTCTTAGATATTATTTTTAAGTCTTATAAAATTATTTTTCTTTAAAAAAAAAACGAAGAAAAAGTTATGATTATTCTCTTAATTTAGTCTTTGAATAATCCTTAAGACTGCAGAACAAATTTCCTTTTTATTTGTAAATGGATATGATTTCTAGACTTATAAGCCATAAAATATTATTCAGGCAGGCTCAGGTTTTCACTTTAATTTTAACCAAAAAAAAAGGATAAAAGTCATCAAAGTCATCAAAGGGTGGCAGCCCTCTTGGACCGATAAATAAACAATTTATGGTTTTATGCGGCTTTAAAACAAACAATTAGGAAAAGTAAAGGCATTTAAACATTCCGATTATTTCTCAAAACATTCAAGTCAACTGTTTGAGCAATAAAACCAATTTAATATTTCGATAACAAAACGATAACAAAAAGTTTGTGAAAATCGGAGCACATAAAAAACGAAAACGTACGCTTTTGGTCTAAAACGAAAACGAAAAATAAAAGTGAAAACCGGAGCACGCCTGATTATCCTTAAATTTAATCAAACAACAACACACAATACCTTCTGCCCAAACCCACTGTGGGCAAGAGTTTGCACTCATTGACATGCGAATCCATTTCCAGATGATAATTCTACCATTTATACCAATATTGGCATTGATTGTGCAAACATCGGTGACCCTGCAAGAGATCCTGGAGTACCGTTCCGCCGTGGCCGACATCGAGACACAGGTGAGTGAGCGATGGTTGTTGGTGGGTAAATTCCGGATGAAAAGAAGCAAACAAAGCGAAGGAGACCTGGGACAGCGATAGGACAGCGTGTCCGTTTTGAAGCGTAATTAAAATTTATTGCTGAAATTCAATCAAACGCCAAGTACACGCCGGGGGACTCGCTGCCTGGTCAGTGTTCACTTGACCAGCAAAGGAAGCCGGTCCTTCGAGCTCCCTGCAAATATTTGTTTGCTCAGGTAAGTGCCTCCCAAGTCCCCGAGAAGGGTTCCGGAGCACGGGCTCGTGGCCAGGCACTCGGGGGTGTCCTTCGCCCGCATCGCCTATCCATAATGCAAATGCGTAGTCTTCGCTTTGGAAAATATGAAAGAGAGAATGGAAAATATTGAACGTACTTATATGAGCCACAGGGACGCGGAGGAGGAGGCCAAAGTGAATTGATAAGGACGCAGTGCGAAATATGCGGCGACAGTCTCAAGTGCAGGATGGGATGGGGCAAGTTGGGAGCAAAAAGCGAGAGGTGGCGCAGATGGGAGGGTTCCCTGGAATAGGGTCACGTACTTGGGATGCGAATCGCACTACCACGACAAACAAATCAAGGAAGGAATAAAAAATGCTTCGATAGAGGAAACTTTCGTGAGGAGCTTGTTATTTGATTTTTTCGCTGGGTTTAGGTTATCTGAAACACAAGGCAGATCCGATCAAATAAAATATTATTACTACCTAGTCCGAATAACCAAGTTCCCATATGCTTCCTATTTTTAAAGGGAAACTTTAAACTTATTTTCCATCTTCCATCCGTTGTAAACGATTAGATTAGAAAATAGGAAAATAATGAACTTTTTAAGCATTTATTTTTCGAATATTATCCGATTGAAAGTTAATAAATTAAGTGATAAGTGTAATGTTATCAGATTTGGCGCTTAGACAACAAGTATTATGACATTACCTTATCGCAAAATATTATCAACCACCAATCGGAAGTTGGAAACAAAACCGTATTCTTAAGTTGGGCATTTGCGGCGTGATTGACCTTTTATCTCTAAATAAAGTTTAATTATACTTTACTCTGGAATTTATTAGATAAACAAACAAAATTTACTTTAATATTTAATCACTTTTTAAAAAATGTTCTTAGCAATTATTATCTTATCGGTTTAATATGTCAGTAAAGGTATTAAGTCACTACATTGTTGCTTTCATTTATTATCTCTTTCTGCATTTCAATAAAGACTTTAAACAGCAATTTAAATATTAAAAATAAACTCCTGCAGAAAACTGAAGAAACTTACATTATTACTTGTACATATTTCTTGTAATTTCCAAATTTGATTGCCCATATTTTAAAGCATGATACAATTATTTTATACAATTTTGTATAATTGTACCAAGTTTTTAAAATACTTTTCCTATTGCCTTTTTATGAATTTCCCACTTTTAAAAATACTTCATGAAGAATGACTGTTCTCAAACGAATTTTATTATCCTAAACGGGAACTTTGGCCTCGTAAACGGCGCTGGGATTGAGGCAGAGCTGGGTGGTAAAGTGCTGCAGCGGCGTCTGGCAGATGTGGGGCGCCCACTGGGTGCAGTTCTTCACGGTCAGGCGGTGGACGTCCATCACGAACTCCCCGGTTTCCATGCTGTAGTTGGCGTACAGCGTGAGGCAGTCTCCGCTGGCGGGAGTGGGCTGACCCTGGTTCCAGGGCAGATAGGTGGCCTGCTCTCCGGTGCTCTGCCAGAAGTAGTCGATGTAAGTCTTCACTTCGCCCAGCTTATTGCCGGCTGTCCAGAACTCCAATTGGTAGGGCTCCGCCACGGGCAGCCACTCCTGGATGGCCTTCAGCTCCGTCTGGTTCTTGATGCTCAGCAATCCGGCGTTCAGGGAGCGACAGTGGCGATCCGACTCGTACCAGTTCTTCCAGCTGTTGTCCGCCAGGAGGCACTTGTCCGCCACCCTGGTAAAGTTGGTGGGACACTCGGGCACGCTCTCCGCGCTGAGCGCCTGATGGAGCTGGCCAAGGGCCAGACCAAGCAGAGCGAAGCAAACTACCTTGGGCCACGACATAGTGAGTAACTGACCAGCAGTCCGATGGTCGGACTCTTTTATACGATCGCCCTGCTGGGGGCTCCAACAGGTCTGCCTCCTGATAAGGGTTCGGAGAAATATCAAGTATACGCTAGGTGGAAGCCACCGCGCTCGTTATCAGTTTTAAAGCTTATCACGAAGAAGGCTTGCTGCCAAGGCCCAGGAGAATCCCCAAGAAGTCTCAGCCTTAAAGCGCTCAAAGGGAATCCCAAAAAGCCTGTAAATATCATAGAATCAAGTCGAATCTCCCTACTCTTTAATTCTGACTCATTTGAATGCTCTTTTTCGAACTCAACCAGAAATCTTCTGAAATTGGACTTGCTCAACCAGGCGAATGCGCAATTTCAAAGGCTGTCCGTATGCAATCAACTCAAGTTGAATAGTTTGTATATCATGTCACTTTTGCCTTCTTAATCGTCTTTTATTGTATATATAAATCATTTTAGTTCTAGTACACATTATTACATTTTGGTTCTAAATCTTGAATTTGGATTGGATTAAATAAAAAATTTATTACTAAAGTCGGATTTCGTCATCTTTAGAAATAGCTAAAGTATGCTTATTCGGTCAGATTTATAGTCTAGATTTCTAGATTTCTAGGTATGTGCCTCCAGATTTTCAAACTTCCTGTGTGTCCATAAGTATATAATATATATACTTGAAGATGATTGTGGAATTTTCAAGTTAAAAGCTAATTTCGCAAAGAAACAATAATATGCAATAAATGAATTTTTATTTAAATGCTTATTATAAAAATCATCCATTTGAACAACTTCAGGACTTCAATGCTAGGGCTTCATAAAGGGAGGAAAAGGATTGTTCGTCAAAAAAATACAATTTATCATGAATTTTTTTAGAAAAAAGATTTATTTTAACCACACCCAAAACAATGGTGGTTAAATTCAAGGTAACGCATGACCTAATCAGAAAAAATAGATTATTAGGCAATTTGTTTACCTTAAGAATACAAAAAATATACTTAATGCCTAGATTTAAAAAACGTAAAGCCATGGAGTGCCGGTTGCCGGCCAACTCTTGGCAATGTTCGAGCTATGGCAGAAGTAGCAAAGCTCTTCTGCAAAAGTATTATTAATACTGTAAGCATTTTGGCGTACAATTTTATTATTTTAAATAAATTTATTACTTTAAAATTAATTTTGTTTGAACAAAAATATAAATATATATTCAATATTGCCTAAATTTAAGCGTGGAGCATTAGGCCATTTTAGGTCACGCATTACAATAAGTTTATTCACGAATTACCTAAAAAGTCAAGCCTCCTATTATCCAAGGCCTTTTTAGGTAATTTTTAATAAAATGTTAGGCTATTTTTAGAACTTTTTAGGTAATGTTTTTCTTTTTTGGGCTTAGTAAATTATAACAGTAAATAAATGAATTAAAAAACAAGATTGGTTTCAGAATATTGAGAAATTTAATCTCAAGTATGCGTCGGCGCCTTAGAAAACGTTGTTGTGACTACAGCGTCACTGGTTCATCTGAATCTAAAAAATCAAAAATTTTTATGTACTTAATTTCTTTATCTTTCCAGTGACGTCAACTTTCCAATATTTGTCACCATTTTGAAGCCAAATTGACGTTTTTTAACGAAAAAATCGATTTATTTGTTAACTTAAAAAATGTTAGTAATTAAAAAATGTTAATAGCTGGAGAGATACCTATATGTAGAAGATGTGTACAAAATTTTAAAACGTTCGGTTAGGTAGTTTTTTCTGAAGGCTGATCTCCGACTTTAAGAATTTAGCTTTTTAGAAAAGCGCTTTTAAGCTTTGAACGCTTTTACATCGTGCCTGAAACGACCTTTGTTCAGCCTGCTGAAAGAACTTTCAGTTAGTTTTGCTCCGAATGATCTTAAAATGCAATACCATATTCTTCAAATGTTGTAATTTCATTAAAAAAAATATAAACAAAAGAGTTGTCAAACCTTACCCTTTCCTTAATTTAATCGTTGGGAAAGTTAATGCCTTATTGTGATGATGAAAATAATTTTCTGCGATTTTTCTTTGGTGTGTTTTTTAAGTTTTATATATTATTCTGCATTAGGTCATTAAACTATCTAGAATTTCTAAAACAATAAGAAGTATTCTAGCATAACCTTTTTCCCTCTTTCTTCTTTTGCGAGCGCTAAGTGAGAGTTCAAGTTGCAATCGAACAACAAAGCAAAAGGAATATAATAGCTAAGTAAAACAAAGATAAAATGTTTATTCGTGACAAAATACTAATAAAATCAACTTTTATATTTTCAGTAAATTTTGCTAACTAGAATTATACCTAATAGATTGTGTAATAAATGCTATCAAGTTCGGCACTTAGAAAATAGCTTTTATGGGATTAGTTC
This sequence comes from Drosophila tani, assembly GCA_008042535.1. Taxonomy (NCBI): domain Eukaryota; kingdom Metazoa; phylum Arthropoda; class Insecta; order Diptera; family Drosophilidae; genus Drosophila; species Drosophila tani. The sequence goes on along the minus strand of VNJO01003457.1, from coordinate 4,227 downwards.
AGGCGTTTTGCTTGTGACGAGTTACTTAAAAAACTTTTTTTTATATTTTACAAAGCTAAATAACATTGACATCAACCTTAAAATATATTTCAGGATTCCCTCTAAGGCTTCGTTGAAGAATTCATAACGGTTTTTAACAAAGATTCTTGAATCAGAGTTACTGTTTATATTAATTGAGCTTATTATTGTTAAAAACTTATTAGTATTTGTTTTCTAATTCATTTTATTAACTTAAACGGGTACTTTGGCCTCGTAGACGGCGCTGGGGTTGAGACAGAGCTGGGTGGTGAACTGCTGCAGCGGCACCTGGCAGATGTGGGCCGCCCACTTGGTGCAGTCCTTGACCGTCAGGCGGTGGACGTCCATCACCACTTGACCTGTGGACATGCTGACGCTGGCGTACAGCGAGAGGCAGTCTCCGCTGGCGGGAGTGGGCTGGCCCTGGTTCCAAGGCAGATAAGTGGCCTTCTCTCCCGTGCTTTGCCAGAAGTAGTCGATGTAAGTCTTCGATTCGCCCAGCTTATTGCCGGCTGTCCAGAACTCAGGTTGGTTGGGCTCCACCACCGGCAGCCACTCCTGGATCGCCTTCAACTCCGTCTGGTTCTTTATGCTCAGCAGTCCGGCGTTTAGGGACCGACAGTGGCGATCCGACTCGTACCAGTTCTTCCAGCTGTTGTCCGCCAGGAGGCACTTGTCCGCCACCCGGGTGAAGTTGGTGGGACACACGGACACGGTCTCCGCGCTGACTGTCTGATGGAGTTGGCCAAGGGCCAGACCGAGCAGAGCGAAGCCAACTACCTTGGGCCACGACATAGTGAGTAACTGACCAGCCGTCCGATGGACGGATTCTTTTATACGATCGCCCTGCTGGAGGCTTCGACGGGTCTGCCTCCTGATAAGGGTTCGGTTTCCACACCAGGTGTAAGCTATCTGGTCCGTTATCAATCAAATGCTCACGAAGACGGCTTGCTGCCAAGGTGCAGGAGAATGTTCAAGAGAATCCCCAAGAAGTCTCCGCAGTAAATCATTTAAGGGAGTCCCAGAAACTGTAAAAACTATTAACTCGTGTAATCTATCTATTCAATGATACTGACTCATTTATTGTCTCTATTTCAATCTCCAATATACACACACTTTTACTTTTTCCCTTTTCTTGCTAATTTTACAAATTAGACATGTTCAACTGGGCGGATACGCAATTTCAAAGACTGCCCGCGCGCCATAAACACAAGCAAAGAGATAGCATATCGCGTTAGGCTTTTAATTACCTCTATCTTATATAATAATCTACATTGTAATCACATAAGTTTGCTTTAGTAAAATTATATGTATATTTACACCTTGTGCTGCGTAGTTTAATGAATCGAAATCTGTAAAAACGGCCATTTATTTTTCGGAAGTTTTAAGAAAGTTAATGGTAGTTAGTAGTTAGTTTTCAGAAGGCTTATTAATTTCTTGCAAGTAAAAGCAACGAAGAGAGCTTGTGTATACATAAAAACATTAAACAAATAACAATTTAATCGTACTAATTATTATCAATTTTTATTATCTAATTTAAAGCTTAAAAAATCCAAAAACCACGAAAGAAATCACCAATAAGAACAGAATTTTCTTTCTTGTTTTAAGAAATATTTTTTTTTGTTTTAAAGGCGCCTTTCTAAAGATAACTTTCTTAAAACAAATCTGAGGTCGCCTTTGTGTAAAATTCAAGAAAGATATTTCTAGATTTCAAGAATATTCTTCTGTTTTTTTTTATGAGTGTAACATTTACCTAATCTTTCTTTAAATATAAGTTTGGTAAAAATTATAAAATGCAATTCAATGACGACTTTCCATTGTTACCCTGTCTTATCTGGAATTAATCAAATATAGATAATAATAATCTAATTGAATCATTCTTACACGCTCCATATCAAGCCGATAGGCCAATCTTTACACCCTTGCAAACGGTATTAATATTTTAGACATTAATTATTTATTATTATTAATTTTTCAGTAGGTGTCTAGCAACTTCTGCTTTTATTTCAGAGAACGTTTAGACAAGCGATCTTAAAAATTCTTTAATTTATTCTAGTCGTTGAATATATTTAAAACCTTCAGGTAGTCATCATCAATGTACTTCAGCTGTAAAAACAAATGATAATTTAATACCCGTTAAGATGCGTCATTATTCTACTTACACGCAAAAATAAAAATTGGTGAGATACAAGCGTATCTTCTAGCACGCTGAGAATTAAAGGTCTTTGCAGTGCAGGATCCCTTATAGACTTCAAAAGAGAATGTACATCATTCATAAACTTGGCTCTTTTCAAAAACGTATATTCAATTGAAAGGGAATCCAGATTTCTGCAAGATTTCAAAATAGCCAACACAGTATCGATTTTATATTGTGCTTTGGACAGATTGTAATTGCTTGTAATTTGCAAAGATTCGAGCTCTGTCAGCTGGCTCAGTTCTGTCAAATTTTCGAAAACGTTCTTAAATTGTAGATTCAGTTTTTTTAACGATTTTATTCTCGTTAGTTCGTTTAACTCTTCAACACAACTAATCGGTGCTAAAAATATGTTTTAATTTTACAGGCAAAAACATGGTAGACCTCACTTAGCGAATCGTCTGTGACTTTTATAATAAGTTCCTCTAAATTTTCAAGTTCAGTCAAACGTAGACATTCGTTTAAAGTTTAAAACAATCGGAGCCTTAACAACAATTTTTTTTAAATTTGGTAGGTTCAGTTTTAAATCTACGTTTATATATGCGACAGTCAGGCTCTCCAAATTTTCCAGTTTGCGGAAAGATGACAAATATCTCGAATCCAAGTTCCAGGTACAAAAAGTTCTTAAACCTCTTAGCTTAGTGAGCTCCTCCAATTCCCTTTGGTCAAGATATCTGGTTGAAACTTGCAGGGTCTGAAGTCTAGGTGTTATTTGCTTAGCAAATGCAGAAAACAATTTTTCTAATGAAAAGGGTAGAGGTACAATTAGAGTTAGGTCTTCAATATTCGATTTTGCTAGCTCAGTCAAAGATGCACAATCTTCAGTGAAAGGGCCATTAATTTTTAGAGTCTTCAGGGACGTTATTCTGGAAATCTTAATTATCTCTTTAGGCGAAAGATCTTTGGATTTAAAGTGCAGGTATTGAAGCGACGGTGACTTTTTCATAGCGAATTGTTCGAAGAGCTTGATCAGAGTTCCCTTTTCCGTAAGCGATATGGTCAGTTCCTCGAGCTCAGTCAGTTGGGCCAGTTTCTCAATACCATCAGTACCTGACAGTTTGAGTCTCAATTTTCTGATGGTCTGAACTTCTGCGACTTTGAGGATATCTTTAAAGTGTAAATCTACCAGTGAAAGGTCCACTTCCTCAATCGTAATTAAATTTCTGTTGGCGAAGGCCTCAAAGAGCTTATTTAGTGATTCTATTTCCCATGCTTTCAAAATCTTCCTCTTCCGGGTCTTAATGCCATTAACTTGACCTAGACTCTGTACGTTCTTTCGAAATTCTATCTTCCAATCTTTCGAAATCTTCAGGATCTTAATGCCATTAACATGACCTGGACTCTGTTCGATCTTTCGAAATTCTATCTTCCAATCTTTGAGGTGAATTACACCGCGAACTTGGCATGTGTTTAGCAGGTTGCAAAGTGCCTTTGAAGACGTCTTCTCAAACTCTTTTCTAACATTTATTTCCAGGATTTGCAGATTGGTAAGTTCACTTAAAAGTTGAATGGACTCCCAATCGGAAAAGCTGCAATCCAACAAATTAATGGATTTTATTTTGACTAGCTCAAGGGTATCAAAATGATCCAGACATTTTTCAATATGAATTGATTTTAAAGCGAATTGTCCGTCCGGTTTCATTGAACCAAGGATTGTTGCTAATGGTGTTTGCCATTCTTCATTTCCATTTATTATCGGTTCCTGGTTTTCTATAAATAACCGTTTGGTATTAAACAGGCTGGCCCCATGTTCGACATTGCGATAGACTCAATTTTCTCCAATCTATATTTATATTGGCTTCAATCAAGGTTATGGTTGCGAGAGTTTGCTCTAAGGGACGACTGTCTTTAGATATTTTCAAAAAGGGGTAAGTAGTTATTAGCTCTGTTCCAAGGGCTGGGATTTGCAGGATTGAGATCTCACAGAATCAGTCCCAGCTCGCAATCGTAACTTCACTCAAACCTGGTAGCATATCGCTAAAGTGTATTATAAACGATCGAGTTCTCCGCCATTT
>VNJO01003454.1:0-14779 GCA_008042535.1 Drosophila tani | reverse complement strand
AACATTACTAAAATGCTTCGATTTTCAATGATCCAATTGCAGACTGCAAGGGTATACCAACTTCGGTTTACCGAAGTTAGCTTTCTTTCTCGTTTTTAAATATTTTTTGAAGGTCTAGTTTTCTCCTTTTTATTTAAATAAGACATATAATTCAATTCAAGTTAGGTACTGCAAAAAAATTTTAAACAAAATGAATTTTGTTATTCTTCGTCATTTCTTGTTTACACTCTTTCTGTTCAGAAGTTTTGGCGCCATTAAAATATATACTTCCAAACAAATGGGTTCAAGTCCGATTGACGGCAGAGTTGAATTTATGTTCGTCGAAGTTGTAGATTCAAATTCAGAAATCTTTATTTGTTATATTTATAAAATTTATATAATTTTTTATTTATATTTTATATTTATAAGTGCGATATGTGCAATAGAATATTTGTATGCGTTAGGCCTGGATCTATAAATTGTCATGGATTATTATTAAGTATTAAGCAGTAGCATGTTGACCAGGATTGAAGGTTATTTAAGTCGAGCTCGAGCTGCATATAGAAATGCTTAGAGTCAATAGACCCCTAGGAACACTCAATTATTTGAGGAAGATCATTAATAAATAAGCCAAACAGAAGTGGACCAAAGTGACTTTCTGTAAAACGCCCGAACTTACTGTGACAGATTTGGAGTATGTGGTGTTAAATTGGACCTTCTAGGTACGATTTAATAATTAGGAACAGATCCACAAAAGCAGATCTGTAGGGAAACCTAAGAGAAGCAGCTTGTGGATCAGCAGCATATAGTTGACCGAACCGAAGGGTTTACTGAAGTCGGTAACGACCACATCAGTTTGTTGTAGGGATCGGAAGCCTTGGATGATGAATGCACTGAACTCAAGAAGGTTAGTTGTAGAAAATTTAGAACGATTTTTTTCAGAACATTTCTTCTCACTTTATCTCGAAGAAGCATTCTTAAAATCAAGGGGAATTTTTTCTCAATTTTGTTGTTTTGTGAAGAAACAATCTTGGAGTCGAAAAGAAGTTACTTTAATTTTGAGCTTTTAGAAGAGGGAGCTGAGGGGAAAAAGAGAAAGAAACAAAAATTGTACTCAGGAATGTTATTTTTAGATTTGGCCACTGCCATACGTATCGTTGTATTGTATTCATGTTTTCGACGGCATTCTTTGATTTTCCAGACTGGAGCGTTTGGTAAAGTGTTTGGCTGGCACGCTTGATAGTCCAGGGTTCGATTCCGAGTCTAGCCGAAACAATTGTGCTGTAAAAATGTGTTTGTTGAAACTGTTGTGCCGATCGGACGAGTTTGCTTGCGCTCTTCAAAACTGTCTTTGATTCTCATTCTGAATGCCAAAAACAGTCTAGTATCTCAATTAGTACTCAGCGTTAATCCTACATCAGCATACATTTTTCCCAGTTTCATAACAGTGTTCCTTGGCTTTTATTATTAGGAAATTTATTTGCATAAATTATCTACAAAGCATTGGCTTAGATTCACAACATACGTCACTTTGCATTACATTGCTCAGCTCAGCTTAGGCAACAGAAACGGCGGTGCTCTCCCGGCCTCTCTTCGTCTCCGCTGGACATCTTTCCGAACATCCGTTACTTCAAGCTAATGCTACGGCAACATTCACTGCCCGTGCTGCTCTTAACAACGCTCTCTTCATCTCTTTGCTCGACTGCACTGGCCTTAGGTGCGCTCATCATCGTTCTCTACCCTTCTCCACTGGACCGCTCGACGAATTTCGTATCATCATATGTGCAAAGCTCTAATCTTGGCTCTATTTTGTCTCAGCTGGTCTTCGATCTGACTATCGACGCTACTCTCATCTCTTCGCTGGACTGGCCACTACGTTTTACTCTTCGAAAAATCTGGTGCTCTGTCAAGTCTGATTGTTATTTTTTTTTTGTGCGCATAGAATTACACTGTTAACAATTATGTCAGTAATTTGTAATGCCAAGAAATGTGAATTTGGAGGAGCCATTACGGGCGACTCCTAACTCGTGTGCTGGCTCTGTGGAAACTGTGCACATTTGAAATGTGCCAGAGCTGGATCAAATAACCGCCTTACAGACTTAATATGTATTCAAAAAAATTTGGTTAACTTGTACTTGCATCGCTTGCCGCGAGATCGAAAGTGAAATGAGTACAAATGGATTTTTTACACCAAACACCTTGTTTAATTCTCCAGCCCTGATCGATACCCGACCGACTCCCGCACCGGCTGCAAAGGAGGCAGTTGCATCTGCCTTACTAACGGCCTCGTCGCAGACTACAATGGCTCCGATCATGGCTACTCCTAGTTATGGCGCTAAACAACTAACTGGAGTTGCCCAACGCAATTCAAGGCCGATTGCTGGAGTGGTTCCGACTAAATCGGTGTTTGTGTCATCCTGAAACCCGGATGCTACGGTTAAAGACATTAAGCCCCCCTTAGCCACAAGTTATACCTTTCTGCAACTGATTTCTCTGTCACCAAGTTTAACTTCAAATCGAGACGTAACATATCTTCTTTTAAGTTGATCTTTCGGATGTGATTCTACCCAAAATTCTTGATACCAAGATTTGGCCAGAGTTTGCCATTGTACATGAATTTGTCAATAAGAATAAAAATCATCGTAATGTTCGTAGTTCCCAAAGTACTTTGACCAATTCAATAAACTAAATCAATCTTTTTGCATACATTATCAAAATGTGCGAAGTTGGTTAGGTAAACTTAACAAAATATACTCCAATAGTGTATCCTTTGATGCCAACGTTATTGCCTTTACAGAGACCTGGCTTAATTCGACAGTGTCGGACAATGAAATTCTCTGTAACAACTACTATATCATTTATCGATGTGATCGTCCCACTCGCACTGGAGGCGGTGCTCTCCGTAAAGAATGATTTTTTGTTGAAATCCACTTTTAGTTTTTATACCCTTGCAGAGGGTATTATAATTTTGACCAGATGTTTGCAACGCAGTGAAAGAGGCATCTTCGACCCCATAAAGTATATATATTCTTGATCAGCATCACCAGCTGAGTCGATCTAGCCATGTCCGTCTGTCTGTCCGTCTGTCGGTTTCTACGCGAACTAGTCTCTCAGTTTTTGAGTTATCAAGCTGAAATTTTCAGCATAGTCTTATTTCTTTAGCACGCAGTATATATGTCGGAACGACCGAAATCGGACTACTATATCCTATAGCTGCCATAAGAATGATGGCGAAATTAATGTAAAAAAAATTTTAACTTCCCTGTTTTTCAACGAATTTCTATCAATTTTGAGATATAGCAGTTTTTTAAGGTTCTAGAATTACGGTTTTAATTTCATTAAGTTCGGTCCACTATATCATATAGCTGCCATAGAAGCGATCGGTCCCTTTATATGAAAATGTAAAATTCTACATGTAAAATGTAAAATTTACAAAATTCGATGTTTTTTCAACATTACTAAAATGGTTCGATTTTCAATGATCCAATTGCAGACTGCAAGGGTATACCAACTTCGGTTTACCGAAGTTAGCTTTCTTTCTCGTTTTAAATGATTCAATAAATGAATTTATTTGTCTAAATATTATTTGTTTGGACTTCAGTATTTTTTCACCTGCTCATATATTTCCCCTAGATCCAATTTCAATATATGTATACATGCAACACATATCTCATATCCAAGAGATATTATCTTTGCTGGGTCATTCTTATTCGTAGTTGTCTTCTCAAAAAATGCGCCAGTGCCCTGTCATGTCCATGGCCAAACTCTTTCAAATATCTCTCGACAAATGCTTCTTTCCTGATTTGTGGAAGGAATCGTTTATCATTCCTCTCCTTTAGAAGGGCAGTAGGTCGAAAATTTCAAACTACTGAGGGATTTTGAAGCTCAGTGCCATACCCGAACTATTTGAACAACTAATAACCTCTCAGCTGCAGCATCAATGTTCTTTAATAATGAGCCCTTCTCAACATGGATTTATGAAGTGTCGATCAACGACAACCAACCTCCTGGAACTCATTTCAATCATACGATATGGTTTCAAAATCAAAATGCATTCGGAAGCTATATTAAAGTAGTAAGGCATAAGACACTGTCAATCATTCTTTACTGCTTAGGAAACTTGAATTGTTCGGTTTTCCATATAATTTATTAGATTGGGTTTCCAAATACCTACTTCAAAGAACACAGAGAAATCTTTTTCAACACACATTGTCGAATGTTGGCCTGGACCTGTCTTATTTGGTCTGCCAAACATTATTCACAAATCCCCTTTGCTAATGTATGCGGATGACGTAATACTGTGTTCAAATCTTTCGAGCTCATAGTCGCTTTACGACTTCAGAAAGACTTAAATAACCTCGAAACATGGTGTAATGATAACATGTAGTTCCTTAACCATTCTAAATGTTATTTCATGTGATTAAATTGAAGAGGCGCTTTCCATACAAATTACTTGTTAGGAACTAGCTTTTTGGAAGGCATTTATAAGGTTACCGGTCTCGGAGTAATATTTTGCCACGACCCAAATTTTGACGAGCACATTGCTTATTTTAAGCGTTGGTCAAAGGAATTTGTTGATCATTACGTAACCAAACATCATATTTTTGCACTCGTCCGACCCTTACTTAAATACTGTTCGTCTGTATGGTCTCCCCAATATCAGCTTCTCTAGAATCTACTAGTGTATGCTCTGCGTGGGCTATTGGTTAACTCTCATCATTAATTACCACCATACGCCGATAGATAGTATTTTGTATTCCGGTCAGAACGTCACGATATTTCCGGCCGATATATTTGGACATATGCAGGACTAGCTTTGAAAATCATCATCTATGTTGCGTCTTTTGCACACATTAAATTTAATTGTTTTGTCTGTTGTCTGTTTCTCTTTTACTCTTTTACATATCCTAAATGTTTTATACCAGGGGTCGGCACCCAGACACACACAGTTATTTGTGTGCGAAGCTAACAGACCCGAATGATACTAACAGATCCGAACGATTTGCTTACCGATCAATTGTGTATAGGTTTCTAGGCAGCTTCTCTGCCCCACCGGCACCTGAACATATATCTACGAAGTTGTTTTTACATAGCTCCGAAGTTTGCTACGACAGCCTTACAAACACATACACGATATAAATAAAAACATACACTTGAAATCTGAATTCTTTGACTCTTTCTTGGGAATTGGAGCTTGAGAGGGGCCTGGACTTATACATTTCTGTGACGAACCTCGACCTCGGCGAGCTAGTCGTGCAACCCAAAAGAGGGTCGTTACAAATTACTAATAGTTTCCGAATAGTTTAGTAACAGATATTATTGTCAATTTACATCAATATTAACTTAATTTATTTTTTTATAGAACCTTAAAAACCAAATCATGACGACCAATTTATGGGTGGAACAGGTAAGTTATGCATTATATATGACAGAAACCTTAGTATATTTTAGGCTTTGTTGTGCACTCCAATCACTGCTCTCAAAATACAAAACCTCTATTTTCTGATTTATTTAGTTTAACAAATATCTGCTAGCATAGTACTAAATTACAATTATATTTACTTATAATTACAATTCAGACAATTCTGGGACGAGTAAATATTATTCGTAATATCATCAGAATTGTAATTATTACATATCAAACAAAAACACCTCTTAACGAGGTGAGATAAAATTGACGATGGAACCATTAACTCAAAAAGTTTCTGATATCAAATTTTGTGACGATTAATAGTAACGTTAACAACATTTTCTCGTTAAGAGGTGTTTTTGAGTAATATCAGAAGTTTTTGTTTAAAGTTTAAATGGGGAAAATTCACAACAAAACCCATGTAAGTAGCTATATAGGATCATTGTTATTAATTTTGAAGAGAAAGCGAATTGTCGGAGATATGTGTTGTACCCCAAAAGGTGAGCAGAAATCTCAAGGGCTATACGGCCTGAAATGACTATCAAAATAAGAAGAGTCATTTAATAAAAAATATATTAAAAAGTCTTTAAAAAAAAATTATTTTAATTCTAAGTTCTTAATTATAATACTTAGATAAATTTTGTCTACTAATTATCATTTCAAAATACCTTTCTGTAACTTTTGAAGTTATGGGCACGAGAAATTAATTTGTTTCCCCTCTTTCGCGCCAAACTAGAGGGAAAAGCAAATTTTCCAAGATATGTGTTATATATCAAAAGTTAATCAATCTCATGGACAATATGTCCTTGAGTAACTATCAAAATCGGTGAAGCCATTTTCAAAAAAATTTCTAAAACTTAAAAATAAAATTTATTTTAATTCTAAATTCTTTTTAATTCTAAATTCTTTTATATTATATTTAGATAAATTATATCAAGGCACAGCTATTGGCATTTTGAAATACCTTTGTAACGCCATATAGCACGTTTCTGTAGCTTTAGTCGTTTAGAAGTTATGGGTGCGGAAAAGCAGACTTTTTTAGCTGTTTTCCCGCCAACACAGCGGGAAAACCAGAAAGTGGTAGAACAAAAGTTGTTCAATTCGAGATGCTTAATAAAACAAAAGTGTTTAAAGGACTCTAAAACAAAAGAATCCACAGACAGACAAACAACAGTGCAAACGTTTTCATTTTTGAAAGACCGTTAAAATCTTGTTTATTGAATATCTTTTGAACGGAGTATCTGATCGGGATGATTGAGGTGTCATTCGACGCGAATTTGAAGCTAGATTAAAACAACATTAAAAATTGTGAAAATTTTTGCTCCACCGGCCCCAACAGCTTCAATTTTCAAAATTTTACATTTCTAACTTTTACCTCCGTTAGGTTTACAATACCTTTAGATCAAAATATAAATGGTTCCAATCGGACTATCGGAGCAGAAAAAATATTTTGTTTACAAAATTTAATTTTTGTGATTTTGATAGAGCGAGAAAAAGGAAAAAGGAAGAATTCGAAAAGGATTTTCCACACTGCACTTTCAACTCGGTCTATGGTCATCCTGGTTAAAGCCTTGATCATTGATTTGAATGGGGGATCGATTCCTCACTAACCCCAGAACTTTTAAAAGTTTTTTTTTTTTTTGTTTATTATGAAAGGAACATTTCGGTTTATTTTTTTTTTAATTATTATTTTAGTTAAATAAGTCTTAAGGGGCTATACCAGTGCAACACATGAACAAATAGGCAATTTTTTTGTTGGACATAATGGAATATATCTTTAGCTATATTTTAATGTTTTTTTCACAAAAATGTTGAAAGATAACGGTATTATACCCCTTCTTACGGAGGTGCCAAAAGAAAAGTGTATCAGGATGTTCTGATACTTGGCCTTGCCTTTTTAAATTTTTCAGCTTAGTGCCGATTTTGAAACTAATTAAAAACTTTTTAAATATTTTTGTTTAAATAAATATTAATCGTCACAAAATTTGGTATCAGAAATTTTTGGAGTTGAATGTGCCATCGTCACTTTAATCTCACCTCGTTAAGAGGTGTTTTTGTTTGATATTTTGTAATCTAAAAAAAAATAATAATAAAAAGTTAAGAGCTTAGGTATCACTTATACAATAAATAAAGGAATTAAAAAGAAATATAACTTACCGATTTTGCACGATGGCAAGGAGCAGAGTCGTCCTGAAAAATTATTTTATTGGCATACGAAAGATGCTCCTCAATAGATGGTACAAGATGGTCGTCAAAAATTTGTTGATACTTTTTGGCGTTTACTGTTCCATCAATTAGTGTCAGATCTCCAACTCCAAAGTAAGAAAAGCATCCCCAGACCATACGGGATCCACCATGCCTGACCGTCCATCGTAGGCACTCACTTTTGAATCTTTCTCCGACTTTACGTCGCACGTAGGACATACCATCGGAACCAAAGAGGTTTATTTTGGACTCATCCGAAAATATAACGTTTCTCCAATCGTTTAAGGTCCAAGATTCGTGCTCTTTAGCCCATTATAGCCTTTTTTGACGCATTTTAGCGGTTAAAACCGGTTTTTTTGCTGGTCTGCGCCCATTAAGTCCTGCATCCTGAAGGCGTCTTCGTACTGTTCGAGTGCTAATATCGACTCCTTCCGACTGAACAAACTCGAATCTTATATCTTCTGCAGTTTTGAATCGATTAGCCATGCTTAAGCGCTTTATAATCCGATCTTCATGGTCGTTGGTCTTCTTCTTTCTTCCTGTCCCAGGGTTTCGCTTCAGAGTTCCGGTTTTTTCAAAATTCTTTAAGAAATTTCCTACAGAAGATTTGCTAAAGCCAACTTTAGCGCTTATATCGCGGAGGCTTAAATTTTCCGATCGCAAAGCCAATATGGCACCTTTATCAGCTTCAGTCATTTTCGACATGTTTCACTTTTTTTTTTTTTTGCGCCAAAAGCTTAGAACACGATAAACTGGGAGGTATTTTAATACAAAATACTTACAAGATAACACAAAAAAACATTCAAACCGATTGAAACTTTTTTACAAATTTTAAGCCCGTTCAAAGTTTGCATATAGAGGCCATACCTAGGTGTCCGGATTTCTATGTCCGCTACTGTATGTACATTTGAGTATAAAAATTATAAGGAGGAGAATTTGTTAGTAAAGGACATATAGTTTCATGAGGTAAGAGAAGAGTATTGCTGTTATCATTAGGTCAGAGAGAATGTAAAGCAGCGTCGCCCTGCGGCGCTACTTTAAGTAGTCCTACTTATTATCGTTAATTACTACGTATTTTAAGTTGTCAACTTTTTGTTTTATTTATATTTCACGCATAAATATATTCAAAGTGTGCAAAGTGTCGCCATATATAGTACATATTTACGCTAAGCACAATTTGACAACAATTTTAAGCTTCACAAACCACTGTACCGCGACGATCACACAGACATTTTGTGTATTCATAATTTGTCAGTGTGCGTGTTTGCTACGGATTTTAAATGGGAATTAGGCTAAACTTTAAAGATTTATTGTGACTAAACTAAGAGCGTCCCCAACACAATTTTTATACCCAAATGTACGTTAAACCCTATCTATTGTTTTTTTTTTTAATTTTTTGGAAGGGGTCAAACTAACAGAAATTTACCCTTTCTTTTTCTAACATTTCATTTCCTAAACTTTCGCACTCAGACTCTGTATCCAATTCTTCAGGTTCCATTATTATCCAACAAACTAATATTCGCATTTTTGTCGACTAGAGTTTACATATTTTCAACAGTTATCATTTTCAAAGTTTCTAAATTAATTTTTAAATCACAAGCTACCATAAAATCTCTACCCAGTACAATATTACAGATCATTGAATCAACAGCCACAACAATTAAATTAAAAAAAATCTTTATGTCTTTCTTCATAACGAAACATAACATTTTTCCATAGCCTTTTAATATGCACTTATTTAATCCATATTAAAGTTTTTCTTGAGGCTCCAATTTAACGTTTCTGGGTACATATGAATATTTTATAAACGATACTGGGCTTCCTGAATCGATCAAGCATTCTGTAATTATTGGCTGGTTAGAGTGTTCATAAACAAAAATATTCGACAATCTTACATAGTTATTCGTAACCTCCTTCTTATTTTGGGGACATCCGCTGATGAAATGATCCATCGCCCCACATCCATAGCAAGATCCAGGGGTCCTCTTCGGTTTAGTGCACTCTCTTGACCAGTGCCCTTTTCCGTTGCAATTCTAGCAACGCCTCTCCTTGCCTGCTGGTTCATTCTTCGCTGTCTGCATCTTCTTCCCTTCAGGAGCCCTTGCCGGCAACATGGTGTCGGCAAACGCTCTGAGCATTCTTCCAGGGTTGTCGAAACACTGCAACTTGGCCTGAGTACGCAAATTCGTCACTGGAATTCCGTCAATCAGTCCATCCATCAGCTCATCATCGTCCATGTTGACATCTCGGGCCAGCCTGCGCTTCTCTTCAAAGTATACAGCAAACTTCTCAGTTGGCTTCCATAGCTGCGCCTCGAACTTGCGTCTCAACTCGTCTTTCGACTCGTTGCCGCCAAAAGCAAGAATTAACTGGTCCACCAGCTCACTCGTCGGTTCTCCGAAACAAGTTGTGTCCGCGTGCAGCCACTGCAGTGCGCTGCCTTTCAGCTTTCCCATCAGAAACACTCTGCCCTGTATGTCCGATAGCTTGTATAGCTTAGCTATATTGTCCCATTGGGAGACCCAGGCGCGCACGGAAATATTCCCCGAAAAATCGATTAGTATTTCCTTCGCCAAACTAAATCCAGCTGATGAAAAATCGTCTCGAATGCCTCTGCCACCAATTGAGCCGTTTCGCCCATCGTTCAGTTGTTTTTGGAAATTTCCAGAACTCTCGCTGCCGTTTGCACCGTTCGGCAAACCGTTGCTATGCTCACCAACTCTTTCGATCTTCTGTGCATCGCCTACAGCACCGTTGCCACGCTCGCCATCTCTCTCGCTCCTCTGTGCATCGCCTACAGCACCGTTGCCACGCTCGCTTTCTTGTTCGAACACATCGTCGTCGATCTGATGATGAAGATTTTTGAGAACCTTTCTGGCCATCTCGATTTCCCAATGCAGTTCCTCCATGGTTTTCATGCCACGATCCAGTTCTGTCCGGTTCAACTGCATTCGCCTCTCCAACTCCGCCTCCTCCGCATCTGCGTCCCGTATGTCTTGTTCCTCCTCCAACTGGTTGACCATTGGAGCACTTCCGCGGCTTTCAGATGGAACAGCACATAATCGAGAAAACAGATCGGCTTTTGTCCCCTTCGTTGACAAATTCAGACATTCCAGCCATCTTTTAAGTTGAACCACCGTAACTTTATTAATGTCCAGATCCATTTTTCATAAAATTACTGCGCAAAATTTTTTTCTCGATCACACTTCTGAGATTGTATAAGAATGTTTTTATTTTATGTCTCTTCTATTATTGTGTCTTTAGTTTAGTTTAGTGTAGTTTAACTTAGTTTAGATATAGTTTAGACTTAGTTTAAAACTCGTTCTTGTTCTTGTTCTCTTTCTAAACTTATTTGGTTGCGCTCTCGATCCAAACTGATCTGCTGCTCGGCAGCGCGGTTTCAACCCCCGTTTTAGGCTAGAGAGGCGATCTCTTGAGAGAGTAACATCTTTCTCAAGAGAGCGTAACTCATCGAATAGTGTGCCTAGATCATACTTATATTAACTGGCCTGCTACAAAAGTACCCCAACTGCTGGCACGATTCCGACCGAATAAAAAGCTCAAAAAAATAAATTCAAAAAGGTTATTAAAGAAGATAATATTTCATTTAAAATGACCTACAATGTTTTAAAAATATCTAAATTTGACAAAATGGCGGAGTTTTGAAAAAAAGTTTTTTTTTGTTTTTATTTTTGTTTAAGAGCCAAATTGACAATTTTCATCCAATTTGTTACGTCGGTGTTGTCGTGGTGTCTCAGTCCTTGGAGGACATAGGGCTGAGGAAGTGGCCGCCCGGATAGCAGACACGATTTGTGCAGCTGAGCTCGCCGGATATGGGGTGGGTTCTTTGGACGCCACTATCCTCTCCAAACGTAATCAATACAATTATTTACGTGCCTGAAAAATAGAAGAAATCGTTCGGCAGTCTGTCTTTCTGTCCACATTACGCCGCAAGCATATTTACTATATGCTTGATCGTGAAAACGATCGGGCTATGTTTTGGCCGTTTTCCTCCCCAATCGCAAACTTTGTGCGCCTTTGGGTCGCCGCAGGCCGTGCAATACGATCCCCTTTTGTTTATGTCGTTCGTCAAAAATTATGTCATTTTCTTGACCCAGTCTTCCAGTTGTACCAATGTCCCCCTTTTTAATGGGTTTCTACCAATGCATTATTGTTGCTTTAAATTCACATTATAAGTTTATTTAAAAGGTTGGTCAATTGTGTATTGGACATTAAAGTGTGTCAATAGGGGTTGTTATAGCTAGTTTGAATTGATTTAAATTGTATAATTAATATTTATGTGTATTTAAGAATATAGTGTATCTTTGGAAGCTAATATTTTTGTCATATGGTAAGTAGTGTATATGGAGGCACGATTATATATATATGTATANTGTCGGAGAATGTAGTATGCGGTACTACGTTTGACATGTCCGCGAGCTGTGTGATTGGCTGTTCTTTGTATCAGCCCTGGTTTAGTGGGACTCTAGGTGTATGAACTAGAGTCGAGTGTGGCTCCGTATGCATTGCTAGTGTTGGAAAGGTATGAACGGTCTAATGACAGTTGACGTGTGGATAGACGTCCTCTTTCCTGTTTGGTTACCGAACAAGCAACACGGCTGCGGAGACTCGCTGCGCTAATCCAGTTAATATAAGGTCATCAAGCGTGAACTTAGAGAAAGGATGGCTGATAAATTGCAAGATGATGTCGTCCTGACTGGGGAAGATAATATTTCCCCGACATATATATAAATATGTCAGATAATATTGGGAAAAATGTCCCGTTGACTCACCCTCTGTTATTCCATCGCTGAGAGCTCTCGTTCCGGAGTTGAGGTTTTATTGGTTGGAAAGGTTGGGCAGAATTAAGCATATATATATATATAATATCGTGCTGTGTTTTGGGGTTAAAAATGCACTAAATGCACAAAATTTTTCGTAATGATTTAAAAACAACACATTAAAAAAATATAAGAAGTGTATTGGTGTATTTGGGTTTTAAATTAAACACAAAAAAAAACTTAGAGAAAAATAAGTACAAAAGCTAAAAGCTCGGTGAGCAGAGTGAACGCTGGTCATTTGACTACTTTGTTTCACTTTCCCGCGGGTAGAGAGACGGGGGTACACTTGTATGCGCACTTGTATATATATATATATATTTTTTTTTTTCTTGGTGAAATGGAGTCAGTATCTACTGCTCAAATATGGTTTGACGCACAGTTAACATAAGGCAAGTTGACACATTCATCACGGAAACTATTGTGGTTTTGTTTGCGTTAGTGTTTTATTTATTTGTATTTGTATTTGTTTGTTATTTGTAATATTTTTTTTTTTTCAATTTTGATTGATAATTTTTATTGTTTTTTTTTATTTTAAATGTTTATAAGTTATCTTATTGTTGCATGTTCCGGGACATCCTTCGGGCGGTTACTTATGATGTTGAAGATTGGGGTTGTTGTTGAAGGATTTAGGCTATGCCTAGTGATACGGGTAGTTTCACAGTTTATTGAAAAATGTTGAATGTCCTTCAGGATTCACTTTTGGATGCGGCAGATGGTTTTACTCGTAGTATTGTTAAAATAGGTCCATTAGGATTCACATGGTACGCGGCACTGTTCGACGGGATGTTGTAACGGACTGCATTGCACATTTTCCGCGGTCGCGAAAAGCTATCCGACTTTTAAACTTATGCGCCTTGTACGCATTCACTTTGGTCTTGGGGAATTTCGAGTCTATCCGAACAGACTTCCCGTCCTTAACTCTGACTTCGACTCTCTCCAGTACGGCTATATTGGGGTCTTTTATATCCAAAGACTGTGCCAAGTATTGCCTAGGAATCTCCGGAATGGAACACAAAACTGTTCTCACCTAGTGTCATCCATTCCACTCTTTTCGCCTATTGGCTGGAGTTATATTTGGGTCGTCTTTGGTCTAAGGTTTGATAGTTCAGCAAAATCGGAGGTGCTGGGTTGCAGCGGATTGCTAGGCCCAATATGGCGAGTTTAGGCGGTGTCATCTGCCTGAGCCAAATTTTTGTGCATTGGATATTCTTGATTTTCTTTCGTGTTAACCAAATGACTCACGTCGGCCATAACCGGCGCACTATGGCTCATTTCACGAAAACTCTTTGCAAAAGTCGGATTTCGCGTTGTTGAATTTAGCAAATCTTTTGATACCATTCAATTAGGAATTGATCAAGCTATACAAAACCAAAATTTTATAACTTACAAAATTTGTTTAGTATTTATAATCGCTACTCAAATTTTGACAATTCATCTGTAGTTGCAAAAAGGTAAAAAACTCGCTAAAACCACAGTTTTAAATTAATTTTTCTAAAAAAAATAGTTAAGGTTAAAAAAAAAAAAAAATTTAACTCCAAAAATTTCTGATACCAAATTTTGTGACGATTAATAGTTATTTAAACAAAAATATTTAAAAAGTTTTCAATTAGTTTAGAAATCGGCACGCTGCCTATTTTGCCTTTTTAAATTTTTCAGCTAAGTGCCGATTTTGAAACTAATTGAAAACTTTTTAAATATTTTTGTTTAAATAACTATTAATCGTCACAAAATTTGGTATCAGAAATTTTTGGAGTTAAATGTGCCATCGTCACTTTAATCTCACCTCGTTAAGAGGTGTTTTTATTTGATATCAGAAGTTTTTTAAATGACATATGTATGTACATACATAGGTCTTTCATTGTTGTTATAAGTTTTTGTTTGAAACTTAAATGGGCCAAATTAACAAACAAAATGCATATAAGAAGTTAGCTATATTCTTAATTATAATATTTAGAACATTTTTGTCAGGGCAAAGTAATCATATCAAAATACTTTTCCAACGACATATAGCACGTTTCTGTAACTTTAGTCGTTCAGAAGTTATGGGCGCGAGAAATTTCTTGTTTTCCCGCCAAAGTAGTGGAAAAAGCCAAAATTAGATTAAATTAAAAAAAAAAAATAACGATTTCTTTTAAATTTAAAATATATTAATTTTTTTTATGGCTTTAAATTTTATTGCATTGTACACGTCTCTATATGACTCTACATGAGTTTTTACATAAATGTATGTATAGTGCATGTAAAAGGTTACGTATATGGGATCTT
Source organism: Drosophila tani (assembly GCA_008042535.1). Taxonomy (NCBI): domain Eukaryota; kingdom Metazoa; phylum Arthropoda; class Insecta; order Diptera; family Drosophilidae; genus Drosophila; species Drosophila tani. Next base: position 79 of record VNJO01003454.1, on the reverse strand, counting down.
TGCTACTAATTTTAATGAGTAATATCTCGAGAAAGCGAATTTTCCCAGATATGTGTTATATACCAAAAGTTGAGCCATC
>VNJO01003451.1:0-162047 GCA_008042535.1 Drosophila tani | reverse complement strand
CCAAACATCTAGGGCAAGATAACTTCACTGTTGTATTTATTTTGGAATTTTGCTTTAGATATAATTAAATTTATAAGAAATGGAATTCAAAGTTTTTTTTGAAAGAACTGTAAATTTTAGGACATATAAGATTCACTTTTTGGTTATTTGTTTTGAAGTATTTTTTCACTCGTCCAAATTGTGAGGACCAGCGTTCTCCTGGATCCAATTTATAAAGGAGGCTACCCTCGTATATACTGCAGGACTATTAAGTGGACAATTTTCAAGACTAAAGGATGTAATGCCAAGCACAACAAAGTCCCCCTTGTGCCTGACAGCAAGAGGTCCTCCTGAATCTCCATGGCATGCCGCGTCCTGTCTTTGAGCTATGCATATTTGTGAGGATCCGATTGTCATTGTAACACCTTTCTGATACCATTTCTTGCATTCGGCATGTGATAGAATGGAAGTGTGGAAGTACTTCAATTTCGACTGATAAACCTCGGTGCCATTAGCTAGAACTAGTTGTAGTAAAAGGAGTTAGAAAAGTTTTTAAATTGGAGATCAAACTTACCTTCAACTGATCCCCAGCCAGAGGCAATTGCTGCGCTCGAGTCGTAGTTAATATTCGATTGTGGCAACTTCGCAGGTCTTATGTACTCATCAAAGGCCACGTCTAATGGAAGCTTAATGAGTGCAATATCATTGCATGGTTTTCCATTGTTACATTTATGGTATTCACTATGAAAAACAACACTAGTTCCTTTGACCACCAACTGTTGCTGGCCGACTTCGCTATTATTCGATTTGTCCACAGCTCCAAAGTATATTTTAAGAGCGTCGCTAATATATTATTATAATAATAATAAATGATATATAATTATAATATAAATATAATAATAAATAATTATATATTAGAAGTCTGCTGGAAAAATATGATATATATATATAAGCGTTTCTTACATGCTTGGGTTTGTGAGGCAGTGAGCTGCCGTCAGGATTATTCTTTTGGATATCAAAGTACCTCCGCAATGACTTTTCGAAGTAGGCACTGGTCCGTTTGAAATATCAAGCAAATCGTAGAAAACTTGATAAGGAAATTGTTTTGGAGCCGCAAAGTTGCCATTGATTATTCGTTGATGTTCATTCGAAATGGTGAAGCCAAAATGAGCTCCAAGCAAAAGTATATACAAGATTATTTGTCCTTTCATGTTTACTGAACATTGAAAACTAAAGTTCTGAGCTCTACTTATACTCTGAAACTTTCCAAGAAAATCCATACATCTTTGTTATTTATAAGCTAATGGAATTGCAAAAAGTAATTAACAAAACCGATAACAAACAATGTAGTTAAATATATTTTCAATCACTAACTTTCCATTCTGTTTATCATATGTTTCAGTAGGAATGTTTATTAAAATTTCTAACCTCTGCCAGGTATGTAAACTAATTTATTTTTAATTTCTTTGTAAATCTTACACCATGGCCAGCACTAAGCCATATTTTCACCAAGACGGAAACCCGACCTGGCAATCCCTCAGCTGACCGAAAAAAAAAACAAAGAACAGCCGTTAAAGAAACAATTATAAGATGTCCTGGATTGGCTCAGACGCATTTTAGAATAAAACGTTAGCTTTGAAGGTACCGTCTAAATAAACATAAATTTGCTTTATATTTACAATTAAATCAACTTTGGCTCCACTGTGCAGTTAAAGTAATTTTGCAAGTACCGTTTTGGGCTCGGATCTTGGCCTGACTTTTGGGCTGGGGACTTAAGTTCGGATCTGAGTTTGCGTTTGCTTTTTGGCTTTGGCTTTGGCTTTGGGTTTCGGTTTCCTTTGCCGCCTTGACCACGGCCAACTACCACCAACGACGTCGCTGGCAATCAAGTCAAGAAACCGCGCCGAACTGTATTAACTCTTGTCTCCGGCCAACTGTTGCCCCATTGCCAGCAGTTTGCAAGTTTCCAAGTTTTCAAGCGCGCTGTGCCGTCTGCCGCTGCTGTCAGTTGGCATCTTCCTGTTTGCACAAACGTCACGTTCGAGTCACGTTTCCAACTGCCATCAATGGGGTGCCCGGGCACTTAGTCTCGCCCATAGCCGCAGTTGATGTTTCCCACAAATTTAAGGCCGCCGCGTTCGCCATTCGCCAGTCGCAATTCGTATCTCAGAGTTCGCTGTTGGGTTCTGCTGGGCGCTGGCGTAACGCAACAATTTCGCAATCACCTGACAATGTGACAGGTAATAGTCGTGTCCAGCACACTAGACATTTGCATACTCATAGGCACGGGCACCGAATAGTCAACTGTGAAGTAATTTCGATGCCAGAGTGGGCATCGCATCGCCCGATGGTCACCTTCGGACTGGAGCATACTGTGATAAGTAATTGCATTGCGTTCTCTGCAGAGAGAGAATCTTTAGCAAAGTTTTAAAATTCGTTATTTTTGTGAAATATTATTTATTCTGTATACCTAAATTCAGTTTGATTGGATAATTGGTTTGTTTACAAAGGCAATTTTAACATCTCTCCAAAATATTGCTTAGAGGCAGCCCAACAAAATAGGAAATTATTGGCTGCCAAAAGAAGGCTATAATTCGATTTAAAAATTATTAGAGATATTCTGGAGTATTATATATATAGGTACTAATTTAATTTTCACTTTATATATTTTAATTATTATTTCTATAAGCTCTGTATTATCAATTTATTAAATTAAATTAAATAAATTTTTATGACACTTTCTCCAAGTGATAGCCAGCATTCGCTTCACACAATTTGGGCCATTGCCAAGCTAAAATCCAGAAAGTAAGGCCAGAGAAACGAAGGCGAACCGAGGCGAATCCATTCATGAAACGGGCACCCGCCTAGGAAACCGAACCGACTCGCAGCCATATAAATTGCTGAGATTTCTCTTCCTTTGACTGCCTGCCTGCCTTGTTATTAAAAGTTCAACCCACATGAGAAGCAATTTGCAAACTGTTAGAACGAATAAATAGTTTAGCAGGGAGCAGGGATCTCGGAGTAAGTGGCACTTGGCCAGGAATTTGATAAGCTCGAGAGAGAGATGCATTTGCACCTGAATCCGAGTCGAGTATCAGGTCAGCCTTTTGGAATACAATACCGAAAGTGATTCCTTGGCTTAGGAAGAAAAAAACGTTGCCTTTGCCTTTGCCCTGCCATTTGGCCTTCTTTCTTTTAACCTTTTTTTGCAGGCTTTCCCTCTAAAAAAAAAGGTGCACTTTCGACCAGATTTATTCCAATGCCAAGCCTTTTTTTCGCTCTTCTGCCTTTGACTCTTGGCATGTTTGCTCTTTGCTGATTATTTCTCTGATTAAGTTTATGGTTCATAAACCAGAAATTTCAATTCAAATCTGGAGAGGGGAAGAGGTAGAGATTTTATATAAATTACAAGCCACGTTGTAGGCTAATTGTATGCAGAGGCAGCAGAAAAAATACTATATCTGCTAAAAGACACCTGTGGGATGTGGCTGCACCTGGAAAAATATATCTTAAATGGTAGGAAAATTGCCTAATATTCTAAGATATTTTTACAATGACTACAAGCTTAAGTATGCTGAATTTTCGGAGTGAAAATATGTATCTTTATGAAATAAAAATCACACATTTTCAGTTCGAAGGCATATTTTTTCTTGGTGTCTGTTTTGGGCTGGGTTCTTGTTGGCCAGAAGTCCCCGGATTGGGTAAGCGACAGTTGCAATTTGCAATGCGCTTGTAAGATGCTTTCGCCAATCTTTTAATAAGAATCAAACACTAGACGAGAGAATTCAAAACCATTTCTCGTATATGAGCAGCAGTCCCCAAACTTATCGCTGATCGCACCGGTAGGTAGGTAGGCAGCAGAGCCAGCTAGGTTACCACCACAAGATGGAGATTCGAGGCCTCACCAGGTTGGTGGTGGGCAGCTCCGACTGCAGCTACAAATCCAGATCCTGCTCAGGCCAAGATAGCCAGCTCCCTGGCTCATTACAGTGTTGGCCTGGTCAGCGCGGCTTGGGTATGCCAATCATGCGTTCGGACCTAACTGCAATCCAGATTCAGTCTACTCTCTGGTGCTTACTCTTGGCTTATATACTCAGAAAAATTGCCAGTAAAATGGTAAGGAAAAGGTGTAAATATTAAGATTTGTTGGCTGATTTTTTTGAGATTTACCTTTCAATATTTGTAGAAAAAGAATACAATTTCTAATACCGAAACAAATAAAATTTTAAAGAAGTACTTAAGAAAAATTTTAAGTTCCTTAAGAATATTTACAAATATTTTAGATTTAACTATATGAAAACCTTAAGGGTTTTATTTGAATTTTTCCCAGTGCTTTTTTCCCTTACCTCCCTCGCCCAATCTTGGCCAAAACAGAAGTTCTTGTCGCTTGTTCCTGTTAGCTGCTTGTTCGGCGTGGCCATTGAATATTTCAAATCGCAATCAGTTGGCAGGCATCGCACTCCCCGCTCCGGTTCTCGTTCCTATTCCCAATCCTGGATCCCAGGCTACCGGCGGGTGTACTCACCGCATTAGTTTCAATGCGCTTTAATTTATTAAAATATCAAATTTAAGTACATGCTCTGCGGCGGCTAGAACGGCAGCTCCGAGGTAGCCAATATTTGTGGCAGCTGCAATCGAGATTTGCGGGTGATTAGTGGCGGCTGAAATCGGAGAACCTTTTGGGGTCCGCAGAAGAAGCCAGTGATAGATGGCCTCCTACTCTGGGGGGCTAAAAGAAATTGAAATTGAATTCAGAGTTGACTGAAGAATATTTTTAGTTTTGTTTCGCTTTAAGCACAGGAGCAATGCGATTTAAATTAATGTAAAGTTATCTGATAAAAGGTTCTGTAATTATTTAAGTTTTTATATATATGACAAGTTCCTAAATATTTATTTTTCCACGTGTTCAACATTTGCATATCATATCTTTGCCAATTTTCTATCACAGCCATCGCTAAACTTTCTCAAAGCCAAATTTTTGCTGCCAAACTCTTTGCACTTTAGCCCAAGAACGGCCTGACCCATATTTCGGGGGGATTTCTTTTGCCAGCCCAAGTACGTGTATTAATTAAACCCTAAGGAATACCTTAAAAAGAGAAAAAATAAATATATTGGCAACACAAAGGAAACATAAATTTTCCAGCCAGACACTTTCCTGGCTTGACTTGTCCCGGAATTATGCGATATTCAGCTTTTGGGCCCAGTCCCGATCCCGAACCAGAACGAGAACCGTTAGCATTTGGCTTTTGATGTTCGGCGCACAGAAACATTAACATAAATATGAGCGCGAGATAAGTGAGGAACACACCCAGCACAGTGTGTGTACGTTCCACTGATGAGGAATGAAAATTTGCCAAAGGAGTTGGCAGAAGAAGGAGGAGCCGAGCCGAGTCGAGCCGAGCTAAGCTGCAACTTGCCTCATTGACATGCGTTAGAAAACGACTTGCAACAGCAACACAAAGCAAGAGAAAATCCCAAAAGCAACTAGCAAGAGGCATGTGCACGGGGAATAAATATGTAAAATTATAGTCCAAATTTAAATGAAATAATTCCCAATTTATGGTAATCTTCACTGCCTAAAAGTGTATTATTATTGATAGCTTTATGATTTACATATCAGAAAAGAAAGGAATCTTTGAAAAGATATTTTTGTATCAGGAGAGAATTTTTTTATATTAATTTAAATCATAAAATGATCTAACTTTAATATTTCCACTTCTTTTGTTTCTGTGCCTCAACTTATACAATGACAGCGATCGCTTTTTGGGCGTGATAGCGTCGAGTGGGCGTGGCAACAGCATCTGGCCAGAAAATCTGAATAGAGATGATCATAAACAAAATTTTTGTTTAGCGGTCAGAATAAAGTTTGGCGCTAACAGAGCCACAGGGAAGCCCAGAGAATCAACTGATTGTTGCTGGGGGAGTGGCCGCTATAAACGCCGGCGAACACATTTGACACAGTGCGGCAACATGTGGCATAAAGATAAAATTTAAAATCAGAAAAATATAAAGAATTTGATTTTCTCAAGACACTAGATATAGAAAGAATATTGAGGGAAATTAACAAAAGTTTTTAGATACTTTTAGTTTCTTTCTTTTGTATTTATTTTTGCGTTTTTAAAAGGGTTTATATATTTTCATATTTTTCTTAAGGTTTTTATATTTTATATTATTTTTTTTGAGGCCTTAACTAGCAGAGTTTGTGCCAAATATTATTTTGTAGTTGCTTCAATAACTTGACTGTGTTGCAACTAGCCCTGAGCCCTAAGCCAGCGATTTCAAGGTGTGGAGATTGTGGCTTTTCGGCTGGAGCAAGATTTCCCTCTCTTGGGTTTTTTTCGGGCAATCAAATGGAGCCTCCTTGATGGCCGACTGCCTCGAGATGATGATGTTGCTGATGAGCTCTACGACAATGGGAATGTCTTGTTGGTGTTGCAAAGTTGCTCTGACTCTGGCTCTGGCTCTGGCTCTTGGCCGTGGCTGATGTTGATGGGCCAATGTTTCGGTCAGTTGCCGTGGCGAATCGCACAGAAATGCGCAACACGTTAAGGGTTGCCCCCCGCGTCCACCTTCCAATCCGCGCGCAATTTATAAAATGTCTTAATTTTTGCGTTGCCATTCCCAGGCGCAGGAGCAACACCCAGAGAACACCAGCCACAAAGGCAGCCAGCCAGCAACACCGGCAATATTCTGGCTAAAAGCGCCGCAGGAAAGCCGCCGCTGTCCGGCTTAAGCATCGGCTCTAGAGATGAGTGCTGACTTGGTACATTTTCTGGGCAGGCCAAACACTTGAATTTGTTTATTTTCATTGCCAAATTGCTTGGGGATTGGGGATCGTGACACGACACGGGCGGGGCTCCTCGCTGGCACGAGCTCGAAGCCAGGCCCTGGCCAGTTGGCTAAAATGACTGACGCTTGATGGCTGTCAGTTCGTCGGACAAGTTGTTGTTGTCGTCGTCATCAATTTTTTGTTGCACTTTTTGTTATTTTCCAAGCTCTTGCTCTGGCGATAAATTGCATTTTAAGCGTATTCCCTGGCATTATTATGACTTTATAAACTCTGCGGGCTTTATGCCCTCGCACAATGTGCACTTTGCATTTGTTGTAGCTGCTGCAACGCCTTTTTGCTGGAAAACCTTGGCTGGAAACCAGGCCCAGGCCCAGTGCGAGGTGTGAGCTATTTTTATATATATTTTGATTGGCAATGATGAAATGCACCATGTACTTGAGGGATCTCTCCGAGGAGAAGTCCAGCTCCCTTTTGTTGGCCACTTCTCCGCTCTTAACAAGATAATTGCTTAATTTGATTAGCAATTGTTGCCGTTGTTAGCCAAGTTGCTGCCGCCACTGCTGCTGCTGGCGGGGCGTGCAAATTGCTAACAATTTTGATATTTAAATTATTGAGCCTGTGTTGCCTGTTGCCGGTCGTAACAACAACAGCAACATGACAGCTCAATAAACATTCCATCAAGAATGGAGTGTAAAAATCCAATTTTCATAAGTGGCCAAGCCAAAGAGGAGTCTACTGTCCTTAGCGACTCGTCCTTGCATAAATTAGCAGCTGCAGCTGCAATCGCGAAGTCCATCAGTGGCTCAGAACAGACGGCGGCCTAATTATGAAATGTATTTTTGATAAGTGAAGCTAATTTGTCAATTATTCAGCAGGTAAATAATTAGTCCGAGAGGGATATGTGTTTGTTTGTATAATTTTTCATAATATTGATTAGTTTTAAATTAATTTTTAGCTTGTTTCTTTTTTTCTGTATCTTCATATAACATATTCTTGGAATTATCTCAAATAACCCCCTCGGCCAATCTTAAACTTTCTTTTCTAACAAGCTTGTGGCTCTCTCACCTACATTTCGCCTGTCAGTCCATAATCCAGAGACAGAGACCTCCTCGAACCCACCAGCAACTGCGGCAGCAACATTGTCGGCAATTAAAAGCCTTAAACGACGCTCAACGTTGAGCGATGAGCTCAAAGGATTGGTAGCGACACTCGAATGCTGTGTTTTTGCGATTGTCCGTCTGGTTTTTACCTTCTTTCTGGCCACTTTCGGTCTCGAAGATTGCCGCGGTTACCTTGCCGGCCGGCCCTTCACTCCGCGGCTGTTTATTTTCGCCTCTTTTTTTTCTTCTCCCACTGATTAATCACTTTGGCGCGTATAATAAATTAAAAATTTCAGCAATTTTGAAAGTCAATTAATCATCGAGAAGGCACTCTCTGTACCGGCCGATGTTGCTACCTTTTTTGCTGCTGCTGCTGCCGTTGGGCAAGGCATAGACAACAGGCTACATCTTGGGGCACGGCAGCAACATCAGCGGACACAGCAGCAACATCCAACATCAGAGGTAGCAGCAGCAGCAGCAGCAGCAACAAGAGCCACCACGATGATGGCGACTCAAAAATGTCAGGCCATGACTACGCGCTGCACATTTTAGATGATGATGAAGTAGCCGGCAGATCGCTTCGGAGGCAGCAGCATCTCTGGGGTCCAGAGTCGCAGTCCCGACTTCTAGAGAGGATCGCCGTTTGGAGGTGTGGCCACGGGCCAGTCAGCCAGCAGTACTTTCCTCCTGGCCAGGGCGACATATTCCCCGGCATTTGATAAATGAATGTGAGGGTCAGTTTCGTTTCAGCTCCCGAACAACTTTCGAGATATACGAGCATTTGTCAGATAAAAGTGCAACGCCTTTCCCATTGTCAGCCACCGCCACCGAGTTTGAGTTAGCGTTAGGGATGTGCAGCTTTCGATAAGATATATTGAAGGCAAATTGTGATAAATATTAATGATATTTATTATTGAAGAGTGGAGTTTGGGGTAAATATTTATAATATCTACTAGATTTGTAAATTAATTCTCGAATATTATATCGATAAAATATACAGATCAAATATCACTTTAAAATCGATAAATAAAGCACCAAAAACATTTTCAAACTAATTTAAAGAATATTAATTGATAAAAATATCGATAAAATCGATCATATTATTTATATTTATAATGAAATCGATAAATAAAGTATTTAAGAGAATAGAAATTTCAAAAATTTATTGCCTTTATTGAAAACATTTTAAAATTAATTCAAATAATATTATTTGATCGAAATATCGATAAAAATCGATAAAACCATTTATATTTGTAATTAAGAGTGGCTAATTTGAAACTAAAAATGTGCAATAAACGCTCTTAGATAATAATGTAAATGATTAAATTAATGAAAATAAACAACCAACTAGCTAACAAATATTATATCCCCTAAACCTCGATTTACCTATCGAATTTTAATATTTCTCGGCCATCCCTAGCTCGCCTCCAAGTTGTGTTTGCTTTTAGCCATAAAATATATAATGGCCCTGTATCGCAGAAAGCTGCGAGTGTTGAAACTTAAGTTTTAATTTAAGCGATACGAAGGGCGAGACCGACGGAGAGTCGGAGTCGACGCAACCGCCGCCGTCCGAGTCGTGCACGAAATGAAGCCATTTTCATACTCGTATTTATGAATTTTGCCCCTTATCGAAAAACGCTTCAATTGGCCATCGAGTCGGGCCGGCAAATTAAATATGGGCAGTCATAAACGATACTGACAGGTCCGCGGGTAGGAGAGCAGATCCAGATTCAGATTCAGAGGAGGTTCGGGAGCAGAGGATCCAGGAATCGGAGTCCCAGTCGGCTTAGCTGAGTTATTAAGGCATCTTTATGGCCAATCTCAATGAGGTGTGAAGTGCAATCGTTGTTGGCCTTTTTATTAATACGCAAAAATATATTTTATTTGTTGTTACTGCCCGCGATCGCCTCGGATCGTTTCGGATGAGTCTGTTCCCAAGCAGGATTTGTGGCCTTTTTATGGGCCACTCGAAGAGGGCAGACTTTTATGATATATACTCCCAGAATCTTTTGCTTATAGACTTGATTAGCGTGACTCAGGATTGCTATTTAATGACTTAATAAATCCCATATAAAAGTGCTGCTAAAACAGAGACAGGTCGCCGCTTTCAGTTTAATTTTTTCTGAATTTATATTCGCTGCACTGAGAATATATCGTATTTTTTAGGTTCCATAAAGATTGTATTATCTTTTAAAGAAAAGAAAAAGAAAAATGTAACAATTTTTTCCAATATTTTCTCTGGCTTGAAATACCTTTCTTCCTGAAGAGTGTACACTTTCCCCCTTCGACCTTATCTTATCCAGGCATCTGAGCATCGCTCCCAATCGCATCTCCGGCTGCATTTCGGCAATAATTCATATTTAAGGCGCTGATCCGCGCTGAGCCGCGAACTCTGAGCATCCCAGAGACCCTTTCCTCTGACAGCCGAGGTCGTTCACTTGTCGTCTTAATTAAGTGCGTGCAAAAAGTTGCCGCAACAGATTGCAGAAGCAGCAAAAAGGAGCGAAAAAAAGAGGTGCTTTTAAGGACATTTTGACTGCGGCGTCGCGGGCTGTCACTGAAATCCCATAAGCCGACAGCCAAGTTGTTTTATGGCCAACCGTGGGGGGAAGGGAACACTTAAATGCAGGTCACAGATGCAAATGTGACCGGCGCTGCTGCTCGTGCTGCCAATTATTTATTAACATATTTTCGCATTTGCATTTGCATTGGCATTGCCACTTTGGCACTTTGCGCAATTAACAGAAAACTGTGTTGCCGTTTAATGGCCAACGTTGTCATACGTACACGTGTACCCTGCTAACGGTTTTGTGGTTTGTCTCTGTTTATTTTCGGGTTTTTTTTCCGGGCCTAAACAAATGGTTCAAATGCCGTGACTTCCTGGCCATTTCTTTGCTGCATTTAAATTTGATTTTGGGAATTTCAAATCGAATTTCGGCAGCGCCAAGTGCCAAAGTTTGGAGAAAAAAAAGGTTACAGAGGGAAAATTCGGGGTTGGAATAAAAAAAAATTTAAGGAAGTGATTTCAGTATTAAGTAAAGAATTATTTAAATATGGATAAAATATAAGAGAGTGTTTAAATTAAAATCTAAAAGGGGAAGTATTTTTTTTATACACTGCGCTATTTAGGAATATTTTATGTGCACCCATACCTCGCTTTACGCCCGCTCTTTATAGGGCATTTCGCTGGAACGGCTGGGTGTATTTTAGCTTTATAATATTAAATTTATAATTTTCTCATTTTCCAGATCTTTACCCATCCCTACAAAATTTTCTCCCTGTGCAGGGATGACCGCGAAATTCACGCCATAAGTAGAATGTGATTTTCTCGCGTTGCGGTTGCTGGTGTTGCTGCGATGCGGCTGCGACTGCTGCTGCTGCTGCTGCGGATGTTGCTGTTGTCGCGTGTTGCCTGGCTTGTTACGGTGCCCAAATATGAGCAACATCACGAGAATCGTGCGATTTGCCTTGCATATATTTTACAATCCCAATCCCGAGCCCGAGCCCAAAAAGCCCAATCGCAGGCCAATCCCAAAACCAAATCCAAATCGCAATCCGCAATTCCAGGCCGACAGGCAGAAACATCGGCAACGTCATTACCAAAGGGGCAGACCTTTCCTCCGAATCCGATTCCAAATCCGAGTCGAACTCAAAGCGGGAATCGTAATGAAGTTATTTGTCCTGCGGCCATGTGGAATCAACGCACATATCCTTTTTGGCAATTGCAATGCGCCTGTCGCATAAATCATTTGCCACTCGCATGAAATTGGGCATAAATTTGCTCCACTTTGGCTCCAAGGAGTCGTCGTGTTCGTTCCCCCGAAAGCCCCTTTCTTTTTTCGCCCAAAATAAGTCGTCGGCCTAACGAATTTCCAGCTGGCTGAGAGGACGAGCACATGGTTGTAGTCTCTATAGCCAGCGGGTGCCCAATCTTCAGGTTAGCGATGCGTGAGCCACGTGAAATGCAAATCCAACTGAGATTCGTGAGTTTATCGTCGACTTACAGGGTTTAATTGGTGGCTAAATGGGTTAATTTTCAACAAATTGATTGGTTTGTAATTTGCAATTATTTTTAGGAATTTTATTTCATGTCCAAAATTTTATTTCATATTTAATAAAGCTTCTAGTCTGTTACAAAATGTCAGAGAAAATTAAGATAGAATCTTGCTTTAATCTCAGATTTAATTTTAGGAAACTTCCTTGAGACTTGTGTGGAATTTCTGGCCCACTCCCATCTCTGTTCTCTTAAACTTTCCTTGGCCAAAAATTAGCAAGCAATTCGGTTATTAAAACCGCATGAACAGGCAGACAGTTGGCGCTGCTGGCAGAATGGAGATTGGTGAGCGAGATGCAGGTGAGAGCGAGGCTGGCATGGTGGAGGACCAAGAGCACCAGGAGAAGCATATCCAGCTGGCCAGAGCCAAGACCCAGACCCAGTTTCTCGCACTCTGTTACCGTTCCGTTTCGTACCTGCTGTGATAAATCAACGTGAGACTAATGCTCTCTTAACACGCGAATTATGATTTTGCAAATGATGTGAAGTGGGCCCAGAGCTCCTTCGAGTTTGAGTTCGAGTTCTTAGTTCGGAGTCGCTTGATTGCTTTATAATCGCCACGGTCTTTGGTGTCTTCGAGCAGCAGTCCGGCCACTTAATTGCAGTTTAAAGATGGGAAAGTGACCCCTGAACTATTGGTAATTAGTTTCGAGACCGGCGACGGCGGCGCACAAGACAAAATCAACAGCAGATCAACACATGGGCTTGGCTTGGCCAGGCCAAGACTCTGGCCCGGACTGACCCAGTAAGGAGAACGTCTGGCATTTAACCCAGTTATTATGACTGCCATTTATAACCAGGAACGTGGTGGCTAGGCCTTTGGCTCCATTCGATGGCTGTGTGGGTGTCCTTTTGACCCGCATGTCCTTTATGGCCAGCTCGTATGCCGTTGCCGTTGCCGTTGCTGCTGTTGTGGTGGCCGTTTTGCGGTGCTGCCCTGTTTGTCCTCCCACCCCCCTCTTTATTGTCCTTTCGAGGTCGTCCTGGTCCAGGACCCAGCTCCGCTCCCCCGCTGGTCGATGGCAAATGCCACTGACAATGGCACAGTTTTGCATGCAATTGACTTTCACAGCTCGTTGCTTTTTACTGTCTGAATGGGAATGGCTATAAGGGAGGGGAGTGGGAGCTACAAGGGGCACAAAAAGGGGCAACGATGCTGGAAATGTGGGCCAGTCTCCATGGCTGCGCTTGCTTATCGTTCCTGTCCTTGTTTTCCGATTTACATTTTCGGAAACTTATCATATTCTCAGTATTTATTAAGGGGAAAATTTCTAAAAAATATATTGGTATGCTAAAATAAATGCAAGCTAACTTGCTTTTAATCGAAATAAGATTTTTGTTGAACAAAAAAAACATTTACTTTGTATTTATGATATAAATATATATTTTTTTATATTTTATCTAGACTATGTAAATGTTAATCAAAATTGATCTTGGTCTAAAAAAATAATATTTATATAACATATTTAAAAAAGGTACTCATACTTAAATTTATTTTTATAAGGACTATGATCTCTGGTCTTTCGCTTTTCAAGTAAATAATAAATATGTTAAGGGAAAAATATTTCAGCTTATGCATACAATTATTTTGTATATTTTTATTTTATATATTTTTCAATTTTATTGACTCTGATCTCTGGGCCAAATATTAGAAAAATATAATTCCTTTTATACATGAAATAATTTTCTAGATTATGCATTTTGCTAGAGTTATCATCATCTTCTTCTTATAGACAATTTATTTAAATCTTTTGAAGATATTTTCTTGCAAAATTTACAAAGTTTGTATTTGTTTTTTATCGTAACAAATTAAACTATGTTTTCCTTATTGGTAAAGAGGAATTGGGAGGTCGAAACAAGACCAAAAATGGCCCCCGCATATTCCTGCACTTTTCCGCCATTGTTATCCCTACAACTACTACCTGGTAGTATCCGGAGCATCCACCTGTAAGACAACGATTGTCTGCCGTTGTTTTACGCATGAATCATTCCGCATTTCGCATTCCCGCGCTGGAGCTTTATAAGCCGTCATTGAACCTGAAAATATGGCCAACACAATTCGCCATCATAAATATTTTATGCACTGGGCGCTTTTTCGTTTTCAATTTCAATTTTATTTACATTTTCATTTTCATTCATTGTTGTTCCTGCTGCTTTGGCTTTGCATATATATTTTATCATATGTTTGTTTTTGTTTTTTTGCAGTGGAGTGCCTATTAGGCTGCATATTAAAAAATATATGCAGGCGGGCATGAGGCCAAATAAATAATACAAAGAGGAGCAAGGAGAACAAGGCTAACCCTTTTTTATGATTATGAATGCGAGTCGGCATATTTATGTAAAAATTATGCAATTTGCTGCCGTTCTAAGCGAGTGCGTGAGGGGTAAGGGAGGGGGTGTATATGTATATAAAGTCGGAAATCGGCTGAACTGAACTTAGCCAGTCAATCAAAAAGCTGACGTGCTCGTCACAGTTGTCGCAAAAGGACAACAGCAGGAGCTGGAGCAGGAGCAGCGGCAGGAGCAGCAGCAGGAGCAACAGACTGCCAAGGAGCGCGAATTGCATCTTGCCAGAGCAATTTGCAAACCAAAATGTGTATTAAAATTTATGACGAGTGCAAGTCGAGGCAGTCGGACGACGAAGACGGACGCAGTCGGGGCTCCACCAAATGCAACTATGTTATTTATGTGGGCTTGTGGCTGGGAAATGGAGAGAGATGACTGCAAAAGTTTAGCAAGTCAAAGCGAGAAATGTGCTGGGGCAAAACACAACCGTCAGCCGTCAACAGAAATGCTACCTTAAATTCCCTTAAATGCCAAAGAATATCTTTAAACTATAGAAGCTAATTTTAATTATTCCGTTTTGTGCTTAAAGAATATTTGTAAAATATATTCTCTAAAACTTTAAGTGAGGCCTTGAGGTATTGAGGAAATATTTATATTTGAAAAGCAATATGCTGAGAAAACTAATAACAAACTTTGCTATGAAGTCTTTTTAATGGTAAAACTTGTGTAAATACAGTTATAATATTTAAATTTATTTTTATAATAGTTTTAAAACCTTAAATACTCTGTGAAACACTAGGAAATATGACAACCATGACGTTTATGGGAATCAAGACAATTATAAATAAATTAAACAGAAGTACATATCACATACAATATATTTATTTATGAATTCCCAATAAATAAATAATCTTTCTTTAGCCGAAAGTAAACTGCACGAATTTTTTATCAATTTTCTGGTACATTAATAGTTTACAAATATTTTTGGACAGACTAGGAATAATAAGGAACATTATATAATAACTGAAAATCTTGATAAGAGCAAATAAATTAAAAAAAATACGTATAAAAAATTAAACAAATATTTACACTGCACGAATTGTCTAAGCTTGTTAACAAATATTTAAATGAATTCCTAAGCAATGTCCTAGAACTTTCAGTTATTAAAAAGTATATATTGAAGCACTCGTAAGCATGGGAAATCTAATCTAATCTAATCTAATCTAATCTCATGTATTAAATTCTTGAAGGTTGCTAATAATCTAAAATAAAATACATAACCCATTTTATGAATTCCAAAAAAATATTCCTCAAACTTTCTTTAGCCCAAATTGAACTGCAGCCAAAAAAACAAGCTGCACAAATCTGGTAAATAATGCGATTTACATCTGCTTTACATATATTCCATTACCGCAAGAATATCAAATCCGACGGGCTGACAAGATCTGCTGGGATTGGATTGCATTATACTGCGCCAGCCATATAGGGCACTGATCATACATACTCCTCGCCATAGCCCGTACCCTTTCGGAGAACGTCAAAAATTAGCATCGGGTGAAGCGAGATGGGATGCCGGCTCCTCGGTTGCCTCGTCATCCCGGTCCTCAGCGTCATGTGAAATTTTTGAATGCATTCGATCCCAGATCATCGATGGATTACAACCACTCCGAACACTGGCGAATTTGTATTGAAATTCATGTCTCTGTTAGCGAAAAATGCAGCATGTCGACATTGTTACGATGATTGGCTTAACTTTCACCGGCAAATGTCGCCGCTCAGCGTTGTCGTGATGACTCGACAGTCCCCAGTCCCAGTCCCAGTTCCAATCCCAATCCCCATCCTTGACCCCCTGTGCCCCGCTGTCATCCGTCAGGCAGGGCCAAAAGCAAATTGTTAAGTTATTTGTAAATTTCATTGTACAGTGTACATTCAGTTGATTTCTGGGCAGAAGTCGCATGTGTTCGCTCCCGGTCCTCGGTCTGGTATTTCATATGCAGCAACTGCGCATTTTCCATGCGGCCAAATCCTTTTGGCAAATTGTATATGCATCATAAAAACGCCACCGCTTCGAATTAAATAAATTTCACATTTTTGTATGCCCTGCCATGGGGTAGAGTTGGCTGTGGAGGGGAAGAAGATTCTAGGAATATTGGAATAATAAATATGTTTAGCATTTTTTTATGAATTGAGTTTCTGAATTTTAAAGGGAATTATTTCTAATAATAAAATAATCAAAGAAAACTCCATTAATATTTTTGTAAACACTTTTTAAAGAGTAATATAGAGTCACATTAGTTTTTCAAGTTAAGGTGGTTTTAGTTTTATAAAACGAATAAATTCGTTTTATAAATTAATAATAACGATTTAGTTTTTTAGAAAATATTTTTTCTCAGAAAATTTCAAAATTCTTTCTTTTATTTCAAGCTGTGAAAATATTAATTTATCATGATTTTGGCTTGTTATTTTACATATGTTTATGTATATATGTACCTCTTTTCTCCCACCCATTAATGAAAGCAACAATGTAGCGTCATAACCCCATAAACCAAAGAAAAGATCCCTACGTCTTGGTTGTCATATAATTTCTTGGACTTTTATATTAAGAAATCTTAACATTTTACAACTCTTTATTATTCCTTAAATTTTACCAATATCCCTTGAAATCCCCTCCCATTTTAATATCCCCAGTCATACACTCACCACTTGTTTATGTTTTCATTTGTGCCAAATAAAACCCTTTCATGTGCAGATTTTATGTTTGTGCCGCTTCAGGTTTTTCCTACCATTTCTCCTTTTTGTTTTCGTGTGTCTGGGTTCTCTGCCAGGATTCTTATATGCAAATTTATTGGCATTGTTTTCGGGGCGAGAGGGGGTTAAATGGGTCACGTGATGGGGAGTCGGGTCGACTCGAGTCCTCTCTGACTCATTTGTACTCTCCTATTTGCATTGATGGACCCCGTCGAATATGAGAGAGATGAAGGCGGCTGGGAATTAAAGTATCTATATATATATATTTACTCTTATGTGTATATGAGAGGCCCTTTGAACTTTGGACCCACTTTAAGCTCTGCTGCCACTATTGGTGGCTTGCATGTGCCGGAGCACTTAAGGCAATTATCATGGCCATATTTGGCCGTGGTGCTGGTAGCCAAAAATGAACTGAAACTTAATTTCATTTATCTTATCCCCGGACCGCCCTAAGGGTCATGAGCAATATAATGCATATTGTGGCAGCTCCCAACAGCTGCTCCTGATAAAACTGCCAAGGGGGCCTGGGCCTTGGATGGTTATATGGATGAGGATTGGGAGCTGGGAACACAGGGAGCTGGGAGCTGGATGGATGGAGGAAGTGCTGTGCCATGTGTGAGTGCTTCAATTTGCGTGTGCACAGGAGGAAAATAATAGTTTTTATACATTTTAAAATGCATTTATAATAGGTTTGGGCTTAAGCTATGTGAGAGGATTAAAATTTAAATAAAGGGGAGTTTGATTGTAGTTTAATAAGCTAGTTAAAATATATTCTATATTCTTTTAGTTGAGCTTTAATTCGACCAAGGAAAAGTATATTTTGGATTTTAAAAAATGTAGAACTTGTGACATTTCTATATATAAAATTAAGACTTGTTCTTAAATACATCTTAATAGTAAATTTAGTTCCTCATTCTCCCAGTGCAGCGTCTTGGGTCTCCGGATTGCAGCTACCAGAAAATGCTGCTCCTTCCTTCCTTGCCCCCTAAAGTGGAATGAAATTTGCGCTGTATGTAAAAATGTTATCGCGTTTGCTCCGTCGCTTGTCGGAAAATATTCGACATATCCTACAAGCCGGGCATCCAGGAGGACAGACCACCACCCACTCGCCTCCCCCCCTACGTAATTGGGCCAACGCTGAACTGTGGCAACTGTAATTGTTTTGCTGTTGAATTTTCGCGCTCCCCCCAGTCGCTCCACGAACGTAACAATAATTTTCCACTCTTTTGTTTAACATGTTCGAAAAACATTTGTGCCTTGCATGTTGATTTTCCAGCGCTTTTCCAGCCAGCTCGGGCTGGGGCTGGGGCTGGGGGAAAAACCAACACGCTCTGCCCGTATTTGACCTCCATTTCTCAGAGGCATTTGCACTGATTGCTGTTTGGTCACTGGCCACGGGGTTTCTCCAGCCGCGCTCCACATATATTGATATATATCTCCTCCTCTCCCTGGATGATATCGGCTCCTCTCCGCACCTGTTTAATAACTCAATTTTATGGCCACGGCTACAGGTTGCTTCCCCCTCCCTTCGAGCGGCTGTGTTTATTCATCTATGTTAGGTCCTGGCCTATCCTTGGGACGATTTGCGATTTTCTTTGTATGATTAATGCGAGTTTCTATTCTGGCTAGCCACATTCGTTACCAAAAAATATTTCATAATTCATCGGCGAGGCATAAAAGTGTCCATAAAAAGTTTTATTACCATTTCTAAAATCCTGTTGCCGGTCGGCTTTCCCAGGTTCTCTCGTCTGGAGTCTGAGTCTGTGCCTGATTTGCTTATTAACGTGGCTCGAGTGTGTCATAAATTTCGGAGATAGATTTATGCAGCGCACACATATCGCCCTCTCCATATACTTTGTACCTGTATATGTCGGTTCGACATTCAATTTCCTGCCTGCCACATGGAATTCACCTTTCTTCACAAACTTCCCCAGCCCGGAGATGAATGTGAGAAAGCGATTTTAGTGCACAGAGCATCCAGTGCGTATACGCAATGTACTCAGGCTAAGGCAAGGCAAGAGTTGAACCGAAAAAGCTGGAAAAACAGAGAAACAAAAACAGAATTCTCTCGAGAGCAGTTTCCAAATGCAAAGAGTCATGGCCAAGCGAATCGAATGCAAAGACATTGCCATAACTCATTCAAACGACACACGGCACTCAAACGATCGATGACAACGGCGAAGAAACAGCCGCCAGAGGAGTCTCCAAATCCAAAGGAGCACTGAAGAAAATTTTTAGAAAAATAATGCATGAAATTTAAGTTTTTTAAGTAAGAAAATATACAGAAAATAAGGAGTATAACTAGGGAAAAATAACACATAATTATCCTGGAGAGACTGCTCATATAGGAAAGTAGAATATTTTAGAAAAAGAATTAAGAAATAAATCTTTCAAGTTTGGTTATTTATTATTTAATCCATTTCCTCATTTTAAGCCCATTTTCTCCGAGTGCAACCTAAAGTGGCCCTGGGGTCAGAACTGGCATCGATGGATTGGCGATCTCCACGATCGCCGCTGGCAAATGTGCGATCGGGGATCACTCAAGGCAGATTTCTGTGTCCCCAGCTCTCTCTATCCCTCTTTGGGCAATAAATTTGTTCTGCATTTGTAATTTCTATTTTACAACCGGCTCTGCTCTGCTCCTAGGAGCCATCCGATCCGATCCGATTCGATCCGTTCCGTTCCAAGCGGCGTATGAGTGATATATAAGCGGAGATGGACGTATGTTGGCTTGGCAGGGGGAAATCGATAATCTATCCATCAGATTATATAACATCCTTGGCCATCAAATACGGCTTGCGAGCATATTTATGCATGTGCAACGCGTCGCATGAGCGATGCTTATTTAATGGCCCATTGCATTTGCATTTGGGCCGTTAGATTCTTACATTTTAACATTTTTCCGCCATATGTCTGCATATTTAATGCCCTCCGCATTTGACTGATTCGCCGAGTGGGCGTGGTCGGCTCGAAATTTATGCATTTTTCAATGCCATTACTCAGCTGCGAGTCCCGCGGCGATTCTCTGTGATTCGGCGATTCGGTGATCCGGCCTGGTGTGTGTGTACCGTCGTATTTCTTGGGCTAAATGCTACCAAATTAGTTTGGAATTATCTCGCAAAATAAATCGCCGGCTGCTGCTGTTGCGACTGTAGCTTTGACCGCCTTTTTATTGCCATTTATGAGCACAAATTATTTATTATTTGCAGCTTAATTTGCTTCCGAGCTACGAGTGTTGGTTTGCTTACGACTTGGCCTCCAGCGATTTTTGTTTCAGAAAACGCGACCCACAATTCCGTTCTGCATGCAACGGGTAGGAATGAATACCAGGTGGTAATTGCCACCAAATCGTGTCTAATTATGCCAGGTGATCTTGGCCCCACAGTGCTGCTAATAAAGATCGATAGGTTTGCAGTTTGTCGATTTTAAAAGTGATATTTTAGGTTTATAGAAGAAAGATAAATATATATATACAGTGAATCGATTTTTGACTTTGAAAACTATCACAGTACCACAGTGCTGCTAATAAAAATCTATAATGTAATAAAATATATTTTATTTTTTTAAGCACCTTGGATTGATAGTTGTAAATTTGTTTAGATAATTTCTCCTAAGTTTAAAAGTATTTAAATATTTCTCCGTGTGTAAATCGATATTTTCGATAGCTGCATTTTATCAATATTATTTTCAAAACATAACATTTAATTTTTTCTAAGAAAATTCTTCAGATGGCTTTACTGATGAAGAAAAATTACTTTCTTCTAGCTACATATATAAACCTCCTTATATTTCGAAATATTTTCGATAACCAAACTTCATCAATAAATGTTTCAATACCAAATTCCTAATTTTTCAATTCTTCTCCCTACAAAATCGTTGGCCAAATTACATTTCCGATTGATTGTCCATCAAAATGCACTTCAAAGGCACCAGCCCTTGGGCCATTCAAATAAATATGCTGGCGAAGCAGCCGTTGCAGACTTTTGGCAAGCACTGTCATTGGCAACCAGAAAACAAGATTTATTTACGAGTCGGGTTCCGTTTTGCAGATCGAAGGCGAAAAATTCAATAAAACTGAAAACTGAACTGAAACTTCTGAAGCTAGCTTCCGGGCTTTTTGTTTCTCCTCCGCCGCTGATTCTCCTTTGTTTTTCGGCCAGCTTGTTGTGTGCTTTTTGCCACCAACTGTGGCGGCATTTTTATTGTGGCTGCTTCATGGCTCTTGATAGCCTTGTGATTTCAGTTTTCATTTCTTTATTTTCGTTTTTTGAGAGATTTGCGCCGCTTTGTCGGCCATGATAAATACACAAACGATTTTCAGGTTTCTCGGCCGGTGGCCGCAGGACAAAAATGCCAAAGCCTTGGCCATGTTTCAGTTTTGTTTTCGGTTTCAGTTGCAGTCTCAGCTGAGTCAACACACTCATTGGCACTCAATGAGAAGTCGCATCCGCGGCAAATATTTTACATTAGAGCACAGGCCAGTAAACAGGCAGCAGGCAGTAGTCAGCAGAGAAAAAGGGCCAAAACCCGAGTGGCCCGGGTTAAGACCACACCTCGACTGCCACTCCGCGACAATTCATCAAGCAGCAAGACAGCAAATGAGCAGCGGGGGTCGTCCGCCGTTGACACTGACATACAGGTTGGCTCGTCGTCATGGTCTTCCCATCGTCATCGCATCTGAGAATCTCCTCCTCTCTCTCTGGGGCCAACTCCAACTGAGTGATGACCGCGACAATGGCGAAAAACGAAAGCCCAGAGACGGTGCGATCAAAACTTCCTGGAAATTAATTAAAGATCTAACTGCCGGGGACCCACACTCGAAGAAATGTGAGTTTACTCAGGGAAGCACTGTGAAAAACTTTGAGAAACTGCCTAAAATAAAGCAGAGAATGTTTAGAAATGGGAATTTGATTTTTTTATAATTTATTTATAATTATTTTGTAGGGAAGAGTGAGCTTCGAGTTGCTACTCTTTTGAGTGATAATAATTCTAAGTTCGTTTTCGATATTAATATTTTATTATATTTATTTTCATTATTCTTTGAATCAAAGCACTAGAAAAAACTTTGAGAAACTGCCTAAAATAATGCTGAGAATGTTTATAAATGGGAATTTGATTATTATTTAATTTATTTATAATTATTCTGTGGGGAAAAGTGAGCTTCGAGTTGCTTCTCTTTTGAAGAATATTATTTTAAAGTTCGTTTTCGATTTAAATATTTTATTATATTTATTTGAATTGTTCTATCAATGTTTGTAAACATTTTTTAAGTTACTTAACTTTAGATTAGCCTTACTATATTTCTCCTTGTGTAGACCATAGATCTTAGCTACTCCTTCCATTTTCCACAGGCTCTAACGAAGGCTCCTAGTGGGCCCCCGTCTGGCAGGTCTGGTCAATAATTATCGACGCTTATCAAAGACACCGTTACAGATGCTCGCACATGGACAGGAGAGGCGCTGCCTGGCAGAAGCCACGGTGGCAATGGCCAAGTCCCAGTCCAAGACGAAGCCGAAGCCCAAGTCCATGGAGATGGCGATGTGGTAGTACCTCCGCGGAGGAGCCAAGTCGGCAGCCCACCAAGTATGGTCAGTGGATATGTGCCTAGACTGGAATGCCGCCCTGCTCCTGGAGAGGCTGCGACTCCGACTCCTAGTCCCAGGCCAAGATGCAACTCCCGTCGGCTGATGCTCCCTAGCCTTTGTTCATTTCGGTGCGGTGCAATTAATATTCAACGCCGTTGGCTGATCATAATTTACGTGCTGAGTTTACGATGCGACTGCATCTCCACTGTCCACCCAGCCGATGGTCACACGGAGAGAAAATCAGTTTGGTGTTAATTAAATTAATTAAATTTAGTTTAAAAGGTTTTAAAGGCATTTATAAACTTCACAAACTCAAATATGATAACTAAATTAAGTAAATAGATTTGTTGAAGAGCTACTATCTGCTTTGAAATCGTTTAATTACCTTTAAATATAAACCTAGGGTAATCTATTAAGTCCCACTTCCATTTTCTCCCTGTGTCCTCCCAAACCATTCCCGTTTACTAACCTCCACTGCGTCTTTTCGGCTGGGGAAGGCGTTGCCGCCGCCTGCAAAAGGGGGCGTTCATACATGGACCCGGTGGAGAACTAGCTCGACATCGACATCGACAAAAGGGCATTCTATTTACATTGCCCACAGATGAGAACGCTCCTCTGCACGTGTTCCTTGGCCACAGTCATAGCTGGGGGCCAGGAGCTGCTCAGCCAGAGCTTGGCTGGCGGAATTAATTCCCCGCCGACCTGCTGCCCGACCTCCTTATACATCAAACCTAGCCGTGGGGGTCACTCGAGTCAATAAAAGTCAGCGGCCAAGTTTGGGCAAGCTGCAAACTCCAACTCCAATTTCGATACCAATTCCGATTGCAATTCCTTGAATTGAATTGAATTTCGGTAATTGACAAACATTGGCATCAGACATTCGCCTGACAATTCCATCCGCCGTCCGCTCTGCTAATTGAGAGAGAAAGCTCTAGTGGCCATCGCGATATGCAATATCCGTCAGTCTGCTCAGTCTGGCTGCTGGCCCATTTATGAGGCGGCGAAATAGGGTTAAGAGTGACACCCCAGAGACCTACATATTCCAAATCCAAATCCGAAACCGAATCGGAGCCTGCAACTGATTTGCATTTCGGCCTAACGACTCCCAGGCATGGTGACTGCAGGAGAGGATGAGGAGGATTGGGAGCACCAGTTGGCAGTTGCATTTCACATGGATTTATGCAAGCCATTCGCACCGCCTTGCCATTTCATTTTGGGTTCCGACCACTGCGGTTATCACCCCTGATCGTTGGGCCTTCGAGTTTTAGAGCTTAGAGTTGTCGAAAAAATATATAATATTATATATATATAAAATATATATTTTTTTTTTGGCGATATGGACTTGTAAATGGGATTTTAAGATGCCAATTGTAGGCAGTTATTTTTCTGAGGTTTTTTAATAATGTTAACCTTTTATTTAGGTAACTTTTATAAGATGTGTATTCTGATTAATTTTATATTTTTATTCAGAGAAAATTGTATAAAGAATTTCCATAATTAAAGCTTTATCGTAATTTTTAATGGTTGTATTTTTATAGTCTCACAAGTAAGATTCTGCAAGGTTTTAATCATCATTAAATCTTATAAAATACATAGTCCAATAAATTTATATTGCATTGAATCAACAAATTCTTATTAAAAAAATAATTTGAATTTATTATTCATTATTTATTTTTTAATTAAAGGCTTTGTTTTTAATTTTAGTTCTTATTATACCCTTGCAGAGGGTATTATAATTTTGACCAGATGTTTGCAACGCAGTGAAGGAGGCATCTCCGACCCCATAAAGTATATATATTCTTGATCAGCATCACCAGCCGAGTCGATCTAGCCATGTCCGTCTGTCTGTCCGTCTGTCCGTCTGTCCGTCTGTCCGTCTGTCCGTCTGTCGGTTTCTACGCGAACTAGTCTCTCAGTTTTTGAGCTATCGAGCTGAAATTTTCAGCATAGTCTTATTTCTTTAGCACGCAGTATATATGTCGGAACGACCGAAATCGGACTACTATATCCTATAGCTGCCATAGGAATGATGGCGAAATTAATATAAAAAAAAATTTAACTTCTCTGTTTTTCAACGAATTTCTATAAATTTTAAGACATAGCAGTTTTTTAAGGTTCTAGAATTACGGTTTTAATTTCATTAAGATCGGTCCACTATATCATATAGCTGCCATAGAATCGATCGGTCCACTTATATGAAAATGTAAAATTCTACATGTAAAATGTAAAATTTACAAAATTCGATGTTTTTTCAACATTACTAAAATGGTTCGATTTTCAATGATCCAATTACAGACTGCAAGGGTATACCAACTTCGGTTTACCGAAGTTAGCTTTCTTTCTCGTTTTTGGCATTGTAAAAGTATGTTAAGGCTTAGGCAATAATCCATTAAAATCTTTTACATAAAAATCAATAACTTTTAATAAAGAATTTACAAATTGCCTTGTATTCATTATTCTTTATTAATTTTTTTATTTAAGGTTTCAGCTTAAAATTTTCTTTTTTTTTTTGTTGGCTTCATATAAAATTTTGCCACCACTGACAAGGCCTGGGCCTTCGCGTTTCTGGGTCTTTGGGGAGCCGCAGAACTGGCGAACCGAGCGCCCAGATCCGAGAGTCATTAAAATATATGACACCCACAGATCGGCGATGCATCTGCGGCCCTCATCGCTGGCTCTCTTTCGCTCACCTGTCCGCCAGCCTAATTAGACACACTCGTGCGGTCTCTTTCTGGAGTGCACAGTGGAGTGGTTCTGGCCTTTCCCGCTCCTTTTTGGCCCGGCTTTCTTCGTGTGTGGTCCAATTAATTTTTCGGATAGAGCAATCAACAAGTTTCTTTTTCTTTTCCCTCTTGCGGCCTTTATGGCTGTTGTTCAACATGTTGCAGGTCAATTTGTTGGCCGCTTGTCCCTGGTCCTCGGGAGATGCTCGATGCTTTTTGGGTCCCAAAATCCCCAAACGCCGTGTGTGGTCCCCGGGTCTTAGAAGGCTTCAGAAAAGGTTTCTCAATTAGAAGTTGGCCTGTGCCTCTCTGGCTGTGTGTCATAATCATTAATTAGCCAGAATTTGGCCTCGCTTTGACACTTTGCTGGCTGCGGATTTGCCTTTTTTGGCCTTTTTCGCGTTTTCCGCGTTTTCCTTATTTGTGATTGCATTTCCCTGCGGTTGTTCTTCGCTCCTTGGCACGTTCGACTCTTAATTAATTTGATGGCACATACGAGTTGGAGTTCGACTTGGAGTACGAGCGAGTGCATACATAAATACGGCCTCCTGCCACGTTTGTTTGGCCCAAATTTGACGCTCGCGGCTTTGGCTAATTAGCAAAGTGTGCCTGCAGTTTCAGGGTGAGTTTTCAGCTTCGGTTTGGTTTTCGGCTTTGAGCCACGGGGTCGACACACACAGAGAGTGTGGCACAAATTTACGGCTGTTTTCCAGCTGCAGCTGCCAAATGCAAATTGGCCAAGACGCAAGACAGCGACGAGACCACGGCCTGATGATGATGATGTTAGCCTTGTGCAGCGCCGAGGCTTTTACTTCAATTAGCTAAAATTAGGTGGCAAAGAAACAGGATGTCAAAGGAAAAAAGGAAACGGGATTGTGTGTTCTCAGGTGGAAGAATTCTTACAAGAAATAAATGATGTTAAGACCTTATATATAATCTTTAACTTTTTACAAAGGACTTGGGTCCTAATTAAAAATTTTAAACTACATTCTGCGCTGTTTACTTTTCATTAAAACTATTTAGAGTAAAATTAACTAATTATTTTATTTGATTTTAAGGCAAGAAAAATAAGAGAAAACTTTTCTTTGAGCAAACACATCAACTTAAGTTCTAGGAGCTTGGAAACAGTAGAAAATCAAGCTTAAGAGTAACCTTAATATTTTTTCCATATATACTTTATTACTATATTAATGATGTTAAAACTTTATTAGCATCCTTTACCTTTTTGCAAAGGATTAAGGTCCTAATAAAAAATTCTAAACTATATTTGGCTTTGATTACCTTTTATTGAAACTATTTAGAGTAAATATAATTAATTGATTCATTTGATTTTAAAGTAAGAAAAATATGAGAAAACTTTTTCTTAAGCAAATACATAAACTTAAGTTTTATAAGACTAGAAACCTTAGAAAATCAAGCTTAAAAATCACCATAATAATTCTCCGAGTGCACAAACTAAACTCTTCACGGAGTAACAGACTTTTCCTCACTTTCCTCCTCCTCACTTACCGATCCCCTGAGCCCAGCCGAGGACTGTCAGCTCTTGTCTATCTCAAAAATGGCAACTGTGCGCCGGAAGTGAATGTGTGTTAGATTTTTCAATGCAAGTGCAATGAGAGCGTAAATGCTTCAAACACACACACACGCGCTCCCCGGAGTGGTCTATTCTACACTCTGCACTCGGTAAGCCCCCAGTAACAGCTAGTAATCCTCCCCTGGAACAGAACCGAACAAAACAGGAAGAATGGCCAGACATGACACACTCGTATATCTATGTAAATGCCGGCGAGCGAGGTGTGCGAAATGTATTTCTGGCCGACGAAATAGATTCGCAAATTTTATGCAGCGGCAGCAGGAGCCCTGGGAGCTGGGACTCCCGCTCGGGGAATATATACTCCTAGAATAGAAGGCAGAGGAGCACTTTTACACCCGCGACCGATGCAAATAAAAAATAGGAGAAATAATCGAGGCTTGCAGCAGTGGCTGCTGCTGCTGCTCAGAATAAATTGCCATGTTGTTACAATTTCTTCGTGTTGCCGGCATAAATTTAGGAGCCTGAAAACGGAACGGATGCAGGTATTGCCAGCCAGGTTCTCCAGGTTGCCAAAACGGCTCCCTACGCATCCCCGCACAGAGAGAGAAATACTTTTATACAAATTCCTCTTTACCAGCTTTTCTAGATTACATACCGCATATTTCTTTTAAGTAATACATTTTAAAATTTTCCTCAGTGCTCCTCCTCGAGGTGCTGAGCTGAACATGCAAATAATTAATAGCATTATAAGATGCACTCACGAAATCGCGCACAACATCGTCGGGCGTTGTAATAACTCAACGGCAGGCCTGGGTTCCCAAGGCAAACCCAAATACAAATCCAAATCCGATTCCCAACCCGAATCCTCGTCGAGTTCCAGATTGTGTCGCTCTAGGGACAAGGACAATAAGTGTTTGCGAAAGCCAAAGAGTCACGCTCCCAGCCTGGACCTGGCCTAGGAAATTACATAACCCGGCGAAGGTGTTAATGCAAATCCCCCAATATGCTAATGAGTGCGATGGCACAAAAGGATTTTGGCCAATGGCCGATGGTCGATGGCCGCCACATGGAGCTCGAGCTGGAGTTGGAGCCGGAGCCAGAGCCGGTGGCAAACATAATTGCCACAGCACGTAGCACGTAGCTTTTGGCTTTCGGCTTTTGAGGTCAGCGAACCGCGCACAAATTGAAGACAATCAATGCAGCGGCGGCTCTCTGACATTGATTTATGAACTCTTGGAAAATTAGGTAAGACCATTTATGGTCAGTGCCTCTGCACTGCATTTCCAAAAAATAAAGAAACCACAAGAAATTCACTCCAAAAATGTGACAAGAAGTGAAGGGTTTCTGAGCAGAGCCATATAGCTTTATAAAAGCCAACGCCTTTGTAGAAATCTAAAAGAGATTGCATAACTCCATGGGAGAGAAATAATGATAATAATAACGAAGATCAACTTATTAATAAAGTTCAACAACCGCTGCCATATACAGATGCTGAGCCAAATAACTGTAGAGAAAAATAAAAAAACAGCAAAGGCGATTCATTACCATCATTACCAAAAACGAGTTAAAATTGTGGCGAAAAAATTGCATAATTTGTGTGACATTGACTGCGGCGACTGCTTGGCCGCCAATAAAATGTCATTTACCGGCGAATAAATGCGGAATGCATCCGTCGTAGCCAGTGCCAGTGCCACGCTGACATCAATAAAATATATATTCATTTTTATAAAAATGCACGAATTTTAATTAATTGATAAATTCGGTAAAGAGCACAACAACACACACACTCGGACGACACTAAAAGGTCCCGCCAGAAACGAGGGCAAGGGGCCAGAAGTGCGGCTGTCAATTACGAGGATGTCGACGACGACAACGACTCCTCGGACGACGTATATTCCCAAGCCGGGATGCAACTCCCGCTTCTGTAGATGATTTCTTAAAGGGTATGGTGAATATAGCTTGGAGTTTGAGGAGATTCTGAGGGGACTCTGCCCTTAAATTAGTAAGAAAAAGATTTTAGTATCTTTACCACATTTTTAATATATCGGAAAATAAACCTAATCTTTATCCACATTTATTAAGAAAATTCTTTAAATTGAATAATTTTTTAAACCAAAAAGATTTCTGCTTCGGAATTATAGGAATTGAAACGATAAATGATTTCTTAGAGAATATAAATGCTTTAACTCTTAGAGGAGTCTGGAAAATTTCTCATATATTCCGAGGAATGTAACTCTATAAAAGTTTATTTTTATTCAAATTTAAAATCTCCCGGAAGAGTACTTAAAACTTCGATTCCTTAAAATCACATTTAATTCTTGTTTTTGTTTGCTTTTTTGCCCATCTCGTTTGCGGCTTCTGACGTTGTTGGGGCGTTAATATTCATGAATCGAAATAATTTGACAGTTCGGGGCAACATGCGAGTATGCCAGAGCGCGCCCATCGATATTTATGCTGCGGCTTTCAGACTTTCTGGCTTTCAGACTCTCTTGGCCCGCTGTTTTAACTGTTTTTGCCCGACTTCAGTTGGGCCTCGGTGGCTGTCAGTGGAACTGCGTGAGGCGTTGGTGAAAAGTACTCGAAATAATTGACAGCTGTGGCTGCCTTTTTTGTTGCCGTGTCGGCTGCCCGTCTTTCGCTTTTAATTGTAGAATTTTTATGGCTCCCGTGGCTCGTTAGTCCGTCGATCTGTTGTCAGTCGGGGGCCCCCAACCTTGATTACTTGGCCTGGTCAGTCATTAAGTCATCGTCGGATCAGTATCGAAGATCTGGCAATCCTGGGATTGCGAATCTTTTATGGAAGCATAAACTAGCGTCGAAGCGGACTTCGATGTGAGACTCTAATCAAACAATAAAAGCTTGGCTTATCTGGGGGTTCGAATGGGATTCGAATAAAGCTCACGCATTAAAGCCAAGGAATGCAATTGCATTTTAGGATCGCAAATGTCGAGCGTTATTTTTACGATAATGGAAGAGATCTGCAAAGGCACTTAGACGGCAAGATCATCAAGGAAGAGATTCTCAAAAAGATAAGATCAGGAGAGAGCCCTAGAAGGGGAAAACATTGTCAGAGTGTAGTTTCCTTTACTCTTAGAATTTTTATGTAGGCGGGACTGCGTTGAAAATAAATATTTAAAATGCTTTTGTGAACAGATAGTGCGTTTTTTTTTTAAATATAAATATTACTAATTACCCAAATATTTTGGTATAAATTATGTTTAGCAGAATATATATTTCTTCATGTGTAGAACATGCTTGATAGCAAAGGAATATCATTTTATTTTAAGATCAGAAATGTCGAGCTTTACTTTAACGATAATGGAATAAATCTGCAAAGATACTTAGACAAGAATAAAAATAGAAAGGAGCCTAGCTAGGATCTAGAATTAAAATAAAATTTATAGAGGTCGGAATTTTTTAACGATAGCTGAGAGCTCAAAACAAAAAGGGAAACTTAGCCAAGAAAATATTTTTAAAATATTTAAAATAAATGTCACTTCTCATCTCATTAAACAATTATTTTCCCTAAATATATTTAATTTCAACCACATTACCTGATACAATTACCTCTGCAAACTCATGTTGTGTGAATCCATATTCTTTCCCTTTATACTGCCCGAAATAATTCAATTTTCGTGACAAAATTTGGCCCGAAACGAGCTTAGTTAAACACATAATTGATTGCAATTGGGGGCCTCCCCTTTTTCGGTTTCCCAACCAATCATATTTGCATTGCCATTACCCCAGAGCAGCTCCCTCCTGGCAAAACCAAGCAAATGAATTGAAGTTTAGTCGAAAAGTTGACAGGCGGCAGTTGGCCAGCTGTTGCTCCTTCTGCCGCCGCTCATCTCGCAGTAATTGTAATTGTTTTAATGAATTCGTTGTGGTTTTGTGCAATTTGCATGCAACTTTTTCATTACAAGACCAGCGGTTCCTGTTTCTGTTTCCGTTTGTCACCGGCAAGGTAGCCCGTCATGTTGACTGACCCGAGCCGAGTTGAGTTGAGTTGAGCTGCCAAAACGAGCTGCACACGCAAATTGCTAATTGAATTTAAATTGCACTTTAATTTGATGAGCGGCCCCGAGATGATAAATTGTGCAAACGCTTGCCAAAGCTCCGACCGCAACAATCGAGAGCGAATTAAGGCTTCGACATGCCACTTTCACTCTGCCATGACGGCTGTCAGCTGCGAGGGAGGGTCAGGCATTTCACCTGAACCCCTCCTTTTGATACAATATCTCCTATTTGGATGCACTAAGAAAAATTACTCTCATTGAAAAATTCAAATAAAAATGGCTCTCATTGAAAGGAAATCCAGTACCTATCAGTAAAAATAGGCTATTTTCCCTTATTTTTAAATTATACTGCTTCTGAAAACCATTAAAATTATATTAAAAATATATTACTAATTATATAATATAAATAATATGCAGTTATGTGGAACTAGTTTCAACTTTAAAAGATTTTTAAAAAATAACGAAAAGTTGACTTTCTTTAAAATTAAGAAATAATATATAATATAATAATATAATAATATAATAATATAATAATATAATAATATAATAATATAATAATATAATAATATAATAATATAATAATATAATAATATAATAATATATAATATGTCATACTAGGCTAACAACGCGTTGCAACGCTTTGTTAGTTTACCAGGTGTACCGGTATGAAATGAGCGTTTTTTTGTGAAAATAATTTTTTTTTTAACTTTTGGATCTTTCCCATAGCTTTTAAACGGTCAGAAATTGTTTGTTGTGCAACATTTAACATTTCTGCCATTTGCTTTTGACTCAAAGTGTCATCTCCATCCAATTCGGCGTCTTCAAAATTTTTTGGTGGTTTTCCATGGTCTTCATTTCTCAAATCAAAATCATAATTTCTGAACCGTTGAAACCATCTTTTGCTTGTAGCTTCTGATAGAGCATGAACACCATATGCCTCAACAAGCATTCGATGCGACTCTGCAGCATTTTTCTTCAAATGAAAAAAAAAAAATTAATGCTTTCCGCAAATCATCACTTTCTGGTACAAAATTCGACATTTTTAACACGATGAGAAAATATGTTGTTGTCTGTTCAATAACTTGATGTATACTAAATATGACTCACAGATGTCATAGCAAACAAACAAACAAAAAATAAAGGCTCGTTCACAACAAATGTTCCCTATCGAGACATTTGTATCTTGACGCTCACTTCATACCGGTATACCTGGTAAATAAAATATAAATTTGCATGAATATAACACAGTTTAATTATGCTTAAATATATGGAGTAAAGGATATGAAACTTTAACGCAAAAGAATGTTGCTTGAGAACATGTTGAGCAGCATCCATTGAAACTGTCGACACAGATGTTGCTCAGTTTCAAGAAATATTTGTAATTATTATTATTAATTATAAAATTAAATTCCACATTTTTTAAATCATACAAATTTCTTTTAAAAATCCTAAAATTATTCATCATATTTAAATATATTTTCTCTCCCTGCTTTACCCATTTTCACGGGGGAGTCGCCTCCGCCTACGACCACATTTCGCTCTCATAAATTGCAACCTATTTAAAGTGGGCAACGGTGGCAGCAGCCAACAGAAACTCGCTTCAACTGGCCGCTGCTGCCGAATGCCATAATTTTTAGCTCTAATTGCGACACTGCGAAAAGGGGACTCGGGAGCGGGATCGGGATCGGGAAAGGAGCCCAGACTGGTCCCAGTCAATTTAGCTATTTTCGCGTTTATTTTTCATTTAATGAAATTACAATAAACGCCCGTCGCATGCAAAAGAGCCAGCCACAAAGAGGAGCGGGGAGTGCTGACGAGGTGGGTGCACTGCATCCACATACATGACCACATGAGCAGTTGCCACCACAAAGCGTCCAGTAGTGCGTTGGCGTCGTCCCAGACTTGGCTGTGCTTTGCTTTTCATTTGCTTTGCTTTTTCCTCAGCCGTGCTTTACTTAGGGGCACTGGGAGAAAGGTTTATCTTTAATTTGAATTACACATAAAAATATTCAACAATATTTAAAACTAATTAGATTATATAATTATGAACTTTTACATATTTTGTATATTTTATTTGCATTTATAGATGATCGAAACATTGCTGATTTTGAGGAACCTTAAATATTTGATTTTAAAATTTCCCCAGTGCATTTTAGTTTGGAAAACTCTACTTTAAGTTTGCCTACCTTTCGCTGGGTTTCCTCGCCAATTTCGAGACTCATACTCAGACTTAGTTGTATGAGGTAATCCCCATTATTAGCGCAATTAGTGCAACCGCCTCGGCCTGAAAGCGGCATTGTTGGTCCCTGAGTTATGTACCCACACTCATTTAGCGAAATGCCAATGTGTTTAGCACTGATTGGGAGTGCTCAGAGCGGAGTGCAGAGTCCATTGAATAGGCCTTGTCGAGGAGAGATGCCAAAGGATCGGGGATTCGATTCGATTTGATTGAAAGTGCGACGTGGGGGCTGCACTCTGCGCGGTCAAAGACTCTGTGCCCAGATTAATTGCAGCTCTCTCGGTGCAGGCCTGGCCCACTGGTTATGGCGAATTAGAGCGAATGTTCGCCGGTTAATTATCAGTATTATTCGCCATCAGGTTAATCGCCTCTCATACGGAACTAACGACCCGTAATAGTTCATAATTCGCTCCGATGCAAGGCAAGCGGACACCTGCTCGAGAGGACGGGACTGGGGCATTAACATTCCGGTGGTTCACATCGCACTCGCTCCTGGGCTTTTGGCCATCCATCCCATATCCTCACAGCCATCGAGTAGGAGCCATGTGCTGCGTGCATTGGAATACCAAAAGGCTGGCCACCGCAATTACAAGCTGCTCCTGACAGCCGGCGCTACGTGACACAGCCCGCAAGGAGGCGAAATGGAAACACCTGTTGCGGTGGCTTCCAGTGGGAGCAGCTCCACCTCCGCCTCAAACTCCCCGCCAGAAATCACCAGCAGCAGTGGCGACCCACGCCGATGTCCGTTAATCGCCCGCCGCACCGCATAACTTGTTGGCGCTGACAACGACAACGGGATTTTGAACACTGATAAAAGGCGACGGTTCGCTTCGCTCCTGCCGGGGGTTTGGTGAGGAGCTAGGTGCTGGCTGTGCCAGCGGTGCTGCGGTGGCGGAGCTGGCAAATCAAGAAAACCATATTTAATAAAATGACAGTGGCTGTCAGACGCCGTCAAAAGAAATACATTTTGCCAGCTAGTTGCACTGGGAAAATTTATTAAATATAAGAAAATTTATTTATAATTTATTTCTATAATGAGAAGAGTATTTTTGAGGGCTCGCAGCCCTATATACATATCTTCAACAATAAAAATTAGTCCTGGCATCTAAGATTACTTTCTTAAAACTAAAATTAAACAACTAAAAATAATTATTTATAGTTATACATTTATATATAATTTTTTTCTATAATAAGGAGAGTATTTTTGAGGGCTCGCTGCCCTAGATAGTTTTTTTTTTCTAAATTAAAAATTAGTCCAGGCATCGAACATAGTAATCTAATCTAAGTAGTAACTTAAAACCAAAATAAAAAAGATAAATAAATTATTTACTGATATAAATCCTTTCTTAATTTTTAAATCACATTTAATTGTTGGAGTATCATTTCTGTGAGTTAGTTATATCTTGCATATGATTTTTTCTTGCATTTTCTTCCCGTGCATCAGGTGGAGGTGCGGTGGGTGGGTGGTTGGTGGTTAACTTGGCTTGCCAGGCACGAGCTTTTGCCAGAAACCGCAGACAGTTACAAAGCCACCCGCCGCAGTCATAAGGCAGCCCCGTCACCGTCAGATGTCCGCAGAGGCAAAACAATGCCAATGACAATCGGCGATTATTGAACATTGTGTATTATATTTGTTATTGCATTTTGTCATTCTGTCTTGTCGCCTGTCTCAGCTCCTTTTCCACCGGCATTATATGGCCAATTAATATTAACGTGGGCGTGTGCTTGAGCCTTGTTTTCAATAACCCGCCTGAGCCGAGCTTGAGCCTCTGATGAAGGAAATGTTATGCAAGACAGGCACGGGGGCTCCGAGTCCTGGGTCGTAACTCCCGCTTAAGTGCGCAGTTAGGAGGTGTTCTGCCAAAAAAAGCAGAAGATATGGCCAACAGATGTTGGCCTCCTCCCCCTTTTGACCACAACAGGTGAGCTGCGTGGCACATGTGAGAGATGGATTGACGGGGCAGAAAGGATTTGCTGGATGGCTAGCTGCGATATGCTAATTGAGACGGACATGACTGGCCGGTAATTGTTTGTCTCTCAGATGTGTTAAGTAATCCGATGACGGACGTTGTTATGAGTGGTAATAAATATTTTCAAAAGGAAAAAAATAAAGAAGAGATGATGGAAATATTTATTTATTTATGTAGAAATAATTGATGAGGTCTTGAGTTCTTTTTTCTCGTCGCCTTAAAGGTTCTTTGATGATTATGAGATAAATAAAAAATATGAGGGTTAGTATCTTAGTCCTACAAGGTATCTTGCTTACAAATTATAAATAATATAAGTTAATATCCCCTTACTAAACCTCATTCAAAGGTTATTCGGTATTTATAATAAAAGAGCTCAAATCTAGGTCAGATCCCACAGATGGACATCGCCGGTCTACAATTGTTGCTGCTGCCACTGCAACTTGGAATTATCATAACCAAAAATTATAGAAAATCCCCTTGAGAGCGGGGGAATCGCGAGTGGAAATGTCTGAAATTTGCAAAAAGCCAGAACCAATTGCTGGTCGCCACAGCAACAACAATGGCATCGTTGTCAAAGTCGCGGCGGCGGTGAGGATGTAGCTATGAAAATTGCGTTAGAAATCTGCAATTTATATCGCGTTGCCCGCGAAATACACAAAGGAGCGACGCGACGGCCAGGCCGAAAACATAAATACGAGGAGGGAAGCGAACCGAGAGATGCACCATAGATGCATCAACCCAGGTTACGGGGTCTGGGAAAATCCGAGATTTCTTTTGATAAATATTTAGATGCTCTATTATTTAATAATTTTAAATATTTCACTTTTAGATAAAAATTCTTTCTTTCTATAATTATAATTATGGTCCAAGCTTTCATTTTATTAAATTAACTTTTTTACTGATTAAAATTATAAGCACCCGGAAAAACCTTTAGAAATTCGATAGATTCAATGACTTTTTGGCTTAAAAAAAAACCAAATATCATTAAAATTTATGGTACTAATTTTTCAAATATTTTCATATAAAAAAAACAAATCCTTTAAGACCTCCTATATACCCCTTTATCGATAAGAGTGCCTTTGCCACGTTCGATAATCGCAATTGTTTGCAGCTTGCAACGCATTCCGAGGCCTGCGAGGCCTCTGTCGTCGCCAGGTTGTTCGGCGGTCACAGGAAACATTGGAAAATTGAGCATGGAAATGGACGACGCCACACACCATACACCACACAAAAAAGAAACAAACAAAACACAAAGCTAACACTAACAAAAAATACCCAGGAAAAGCCAGCAAAAGAAGTGAAGAAGAGGAATGGCCGGCGACTGGCAGCGGAAAACCTCTTCATTGAGGTCCCGTCCTCAACTGAGATCCTCTCCAGCTCACCAGCTCCAGCTCCACATCCTCCCGTCGGCGGCTGTCTCATTTCGTATGCGCAAGGCGTCTGCTGTCTGCCTCCAAGGAGGAGGAGGAGCTGGAGGAAGGAATGCCAAGGAGCCGGACTAGCCACATCCACCTCCTCTCCCACTGCCAATTTGTTGGCCCCAAACTGGAGCAATTATTGCAGTTGCAACCGCACCGAGTGCAGTGGGTGCAGTGCATCGCAGTCAAATCGATTCGGTACGCATCTTCCTGCAACATGTGGAAAGGAAAGAGCGAGCAAAATTGATTTGTTGCCGTCCGAGTGTTAATTGCCACTCCGCCGAGTAGGAGTCGTGTAACTGTAACTCCTGAGAATCTAGGCCACCAGTGGACTCCGCCCCATGGAGCACTCAGAGCTCTAGGAGTTCTAGGAGTAGCTCTTGGAACCCTCCCTGGTCATTATGAGGGGACGTGTGCGAATGCGTTGAAAACTCACAAATTTCTAATGATGATATATTGGCGGCTTGGCATCGGCAAGGCTATCAAATTAACAAGATCATCGCTTCCGGCCGGCAATTGCATGAATCTCACAACCATTGACTTGCGCATTAATCTTGGCCTGGTCGAATGCTCCTCCTCCGTCCTCTGACTCAGAATAGACGGATACGTGTTCGTTCCCACAAAATTTATGCCTAGGCGACGACGACTTTGATTTCACGTCAAAACTCATGGGTGTACGAATGCATCATTTTGATGGTCATCATCAGTCTCTGACTATCAAAACAATCGACAAACGGCTAACGGCGGCAACATGTTGCTGGCTGGGGAGAGGCATTGCACTGTGCTCCTCTGCTGCTCTGTTGCCAACAATTACCCGGCCAGGTCCGCTGACTGCTACAAATTTCAGGCGTCTCGGCCAGCGACAGCAATCTGCACGAGGCCATCTAACAGCAGCCGCAGCAGAAGCAACTGCAAGTGCACGTCAAGAATATATAGGATTTTCTAGGATTTATTTGAAGATTTTATTATTTTAAGAATGGAGAATGTAAGAGCTATTTAAGGACATTTTTGTCAGACAAACAGTTTTATCAATATACTTTATAAAAGCCATTAAAAGTTGTCTTGAAATCCTTAAGCTTCTTAGAGCTTAGAAAATAATATTAGCTTGGCAAATAAAATGTGTTATTTATATTCAAAAATATCTTCAAACATTATAACTTATTATTTAAATAGTTTATGTCTTAAATTAATTGAATAGCGATGGTTCTTGAACCACAACTTTAAGTAACTTAACTATAAGTAATTCATAAGCTTAACTCCCAAAATTTAAACCTTATAAAAATAATATTTTTAACATGCTTGCCTAGCATTAAGCTTAAATATAACAAGTATATGGTAAAAAGAACAATGTTCCTGTATTGATTATCCTTGTAAATTCCCATAAATGAAAGAACAACTAAGGCACTGTAAAGAAAGAGGGTTCTATTTAAGGAAAAGTGAGATTTAAATTTATATTTAAATACTAAAAAAAAAGATTAATAATACTATTAATATTTGGGTAATTTATGATAAATAAAATACAATTTTTTCCCAGGTGCATTCGGAATCAGAGCTGCCGTTGCAGCGAGGAAGTTGCAACCTGTTTCTGCACTTGACCATGGCAACTGGCAACTTGGGAACTTGCAACTTGCAACTGGCGACTGGCAGCCAGAAAAGCAGCAACATGTTGCCGAATTGACAATTTCGCTGGGCATGAGCAGCCAACTGTTGCTGTTGTTGCAGTCGCCGTTGCTGCAGTTGTTGCAGTTGCCGTTGCTGCCGCTGCCGCAGTTGCCGTTGTCAATTGTCAGTGTTTCTTTCTGTGGCTCCGCTCTCTCCCCAAAAGCCTGCCTGGTTTATGCAAATTGCAATGAATTTCCATGGCCTAGCTCGAGTTCAAGTTCCAAGTGGGCGTTTGATTTCAATCGCGCAGAGTTTGCAGCGTTTTCACATACGCGAATTGAGTATCTCTCCCCATATGCCTCCTCTAGTGTCGACAAACGGATCCAAGTCCAATCCAAAGGCCTGCTTTCCGTATTAACGGTTTGCCATTTCGATTTTATGTTTAGTTATATATTTCGGGCTGCTCGTTATTTTTCATTGGATTCTCCTTCATATTTGGCCTCTTGATCTCGACGGTTGCCAATCTCGGGCTGGCGATCATTAGGGAAAATCATTTTTCACCGCACGTCGCGCATTATTTCGTCGACGACGAGAGCGAGGCGCTTTTCAATTTGTCGATCGCCGTGTGTTGATAGGTTTTCCATATATATACTTATATATACCATACCATATTTTTTTCGGGGGCCATTGCCTCTGCATTCCTGGACACTCTCGAAATTCTGGGCGGTGTCCCAATCCATCGGATGTATCGCCAGCTATCGCGTAATTTGATCTTAATGCTCATCGTGTTTGCTTCTCGAAAATATAAATTAATCTTCTCAGGGGCTATGGGTAATATTCAATCGATTTATCGTCGGGTTGTTAGCTGTCAAGTGAGTGTCAGCGCTGTGACATTTGGAATTGAGCATGCGAGATTTGGATGGGTCTCCGACTTTGGCTGGGGGTAAAGTGTGCGTGAGCGGACTCCCGGGCAGATTGTGGGATTTTCTTGATAAAAAAGAGTACACTTTTTGTGGTCAAATATCACAAGGGGAGATATCATCGAATAAAGATTACTTTTGAAGTCATTAATTTTCTTAATTACTTTAAGTTAAATCTCAGGGGAGTTGATATTAGTAAGTGGAGCTAAGAGTGTTAAGGGATACAAGTATTATATCTTTATTTGTGACTGGATTTATCAAAAATAATATCCTTACACATATAAAAGAACTCTTAGCTACAGAATATCTTAATAAATTAATTAATAAAACAGAAACAAAGTCTGTTCTTTATTTTCTATACATTTTTGTACTTCGATCAATTTCCCCCTCTACTAAAAACCCCCTAGAAAATTCCCAGGAAGTACGTACATTCCCTGCTATCAGCCGATATGCCCTGCCTATCCGATTATATCTACAGGGAATAATTATGCATTGCAGCTCTACACATAATCTCGAACTGCAGTTCGAGACTCGAGACGCATTCAAATGCGGGGCACGTCGCCGCGGTCGTTAAAAATCGAACACGCACTCGAGCCATCGAAACAGTCGAACAATCGAGGCACATTGATCTATGTACGCTGCATACGATATGATTTACGATTGAGCCATGAAGAATGTCACGATTTAATAGGCTTATCGGCACCAGCAACCCGTTCAGCCCGAAGAAATCAATCCCGGGCCCACTCCCCATCCTGCACTGCGTGCGGTCTAATTATTTTATGACAAAAACTCAACTGGTGGGCGGGCGGTGGCGACCCCCCTCCGATTTAAATATTTCAATTCAACGGAATGGCTAATTAAAATTTCAAGCCTGCTCCGTTTACAGTCGGCATAAAAATTGAGTTTTGATTTATGCCTCAAAAAATAATAAATAAATAAAAATTTTGAATGAGCATTTCCCGGTGCGACTCCAGGTCTCTCCGCCTTTGAGTGACACTTGGCTCCGCGGGGGAGCGTTCCACCTGACTAACACTTGCGTTTTTTACGATGCCCCAGACCAGGAGATATATCCCCACAGAGGGGCATACTAGATCAGGATGCAGAGGAAAAAATATTAGGGGGATATTGCTGGAAATATTAATTATTAAAATTGAACAAAGATAAATTATAAGGATAGGAGAGCTTATAGAAGGAGAAATTAGAATTGGGGCTCCGGAAAAGGATAGTAATAAAGTCACAAGGACACAAGGAATCTATGCAGGATCCCCGAACTTACAGCTTTTTTTTCTGTATAGTTCCTAAGTGGATTTTGGTGGAAACTGAAGTTTCTCAAGTAGAATGTTTAAGGTGTTCAGCCTTTTAAAATTTTTATCCTGCAAATTCCTCTCAATCTATTATCGATTATTTCTTTCGGTGCCTTTAAGTGGCCACAAGCTTATGGCCCTGCTACGAGAATCGTTTAACTTTGATTTCGGTTTTCTGATCTCTGATTTATTTGCCCAAGCAAGTCGCTAGGCAAAATGCATCATCTACGAGCCTGCCAGGGCCCGCGGCCATAAATTTCCATAGCCCAGCTGGGCCAGTAAGTCTGGGGATTGGTTTTTCCGCCCGGCGCTCTGACTCTCTTTTGATATCAACGGTAAAAACTCACCATAATTTTTAATTGCACAAATTTATGGCCTGACCGATGGGGCGTCGCCTTGCCCCGGATGATGGAGGGCCGCGTCCGGACTCAGATTTCCAACCCTCTCCCGATGACGGCGTTAGCGGCGCTTTTGTCCACGCGGAGAGCCATTTTACAGCCGATTTATTTGCGTCCGCGGCAGATAAATAGCCGGGCAGAGCGCCGACTGGAGATGGCTATTAAAATCAAATAAAATCAATGCTTAAAATTCGGGCCCTTAATGAATAGTCGAGGGCCATAAATCAGTAATCCACACGAGGCCCGTTCTGCCCACAGCTCGTCAATAAAAGCGCCTGTAATGATGCATTTATAAAAATGTTAAAACGTTAAAACGTTTTCTTTCCATTGTATCGTCGTTGTTGGCCCAGCGAGATATTAAAATTAATTTAACAGGCCGCATAAAATGCCAGAAAATCAATGCCTATTTGGAGAGGGACCAAAAACCGGGGACGAGGTGAAACTCGATTCGGCGGAGCGTGGCCGCTTGTTGTATCCTTCGCCGATATATCCTCTTTTGGTATTTCTGCTCACTTGCCTCTGTTTTAGATAAAAAAATATTTGGCATAAACAACGAGAATAGCAACAGCTAGCCCCGACCCTCTGGGGGCTCATATTTCAATTTCGATTTTTGAAAACGATGTGCGATGTGCGCGCTAAGCGCAAACAAACAAGCGAGCCAAAGCAAGCAGGCAAACAGATAAACAGCCAAATACATTGAATGAGTTTATACTGTACATGTGAACATATGCATAATATGAGCAGATGCACTCGAAAAAACTAGGTATTTATAAGGAAAAACAGAGAAAATAGGACCTAGAGAAGGTCAGATACATACAAAAAAGATAGGTAGCTTGAACAAATGATTTAAAAAGGTTTTTAAAATAAAAAGAAGTAGTATTTGATATATTTACAGCTCGGAAATATTTCCTGTAGTATTCCTGTATATTTTTTTAAGTAGATTACCTTTTTCTCCTAGTGTACCTGTGGCTTTGGCTCACATATCTATGCGTTGTGTCCGACATGGGATGCGACACGGATGCGCCTCGGAACTGGAGCTGGGAATGGAATCGAACGAACGCGAGGCGAATGGTCAGGAGTTGGAAGCAAGGCATCCCAGGGGTTGGGAAAGGAGTGGAGGGTGCAGAGTGCTGAGTCGGGGACAGGGCAGTCAAGTGCCTGCTGTTCGCACAAAACGCATCGCAACTTTGGCCCCGGCATCGACGATGTCGCCGACGTCGCAACGTCGACGTTGCAAAAATACAAAATGTCCAAAAATGAGGCACAAACATGCGCATGAATTTCGCAATTCTCAATTCAGCGACCGACCGACCGGCTGCCCCTTTGCTTTTTGCTTTTTGGCCAGGAAATGCAGCGCAAATAAATGAGGCAGCCGTTGGCTTGACCCTCGTCCACCGACAATACATAATTTAGCCGTTTGTAATTTTATATTTTCTGGACAAGAGTTCACAAATGTTCGAAAATGTTTGCATTTTAGATTTTTGACTTATTGGAAATTCTATCCAGAGCGGACTGACAGCTGCTGCTGCCGGGGGGCAAGTGTTGGGCCAACACCTTAATGGCCGAAATGAGCCGAAACTCTGGCTAATTGCCGGGGCAGGTCGTAGACGAGTGCCCGTGGGGCAGCCGCAGACACTCCAGTTCCAGCTCCTCCAGCTCCACAGCTCCCAGACAGCCGGGCATTTGCATAAACATGTAACGTGTCTAATACCCGGAGCGACGCGATGGTCCAGACCGGGCCCAGACTTCCGGCTCAAGGCCGAAACACGCGCTAAACCACAGGGCAACTTCTCTAACTCAAACTGCTCTTGGCCGAGTTTAAGGGAAATTATTTACCAATTTTTTTAAAGATTTATTAAGTATTTTTGACCTAAGCTTTTGGGGAATTTGTATTCGATTTTTGTAAGGGTTCTCCAGAAAAATATATTATTGAAAATATTATTATATATATTAAAGGGGATTAGGATAGTAATTTAATATTATATTGTTTGTGCTATTAAACTCTGTCTTAAATAAAATGAATAAAATTTTTTCCAGCTCCGAAGTTCCTGGTACCTATGATAATTCAAGCTAAGGAATTCCGACTGTAAAACAAAAAAAAAGCGCAGATTCAATTAACAGGCCGGAATGGACATGGAAAGGGCGTGGTCTGGCTAACAAAAACTAAGCAGGAACTGCAGGTTATGGCCTTGATTTGAGAGCAAAGTTCCTAAGATTCTATCTGTCATTTTTGGTAGCAAAAACCAAACACTCGAACTTGAACTTGCTGTTGCTTTTTGGCCTCGTCAGAAAAAACTACCTACCGCATTTCGTGGCTGGCATCCGAAAATGGACAAAAGTCAACGTTCGGCGGCATCTCGCAAGTGGCGTTTTGTCAAATATTTTCGAACAGTTTCAGAGGAAGAACGACTGGTCTCTGGAGAAGTGGAGTCGAAGGACCCGCTTCACGACTTTTATTTAATGAATTTCGCAAATTTCTGGCGGCTGCATCTCACGCATGCGAATGGCTCCGACCAGAACTTGTCTCCGCCGTACACAATGTGCAAATAATTGTCTCAATTCCTTGGATTCCATGGACCAAGGCAAGTTGCAGCCAGAAACTGAATGAGTTTCAAGGAGTTTCTTTGGGGGAAAGAACAGCCTTCAGCCGATTATCGGTTATCTGAGTGTTTAGGCGCCTCTGGGGAAGATACTCGATAGGGGTATGGAAATTGCAATGGCCCAGGACTCTCTCTATACGCAGACCTCAATTTAAGGTTCCTCATTCCGGCGGC
Organism: Drosophila tani; assembly: GCA_008042535.1. Lineage (NCBI taxonomy): Eukaryota > Metazoa > Arthropoda > Insecta > Diptera > Drosophilidae > Drosophila > Drosophila tani. Next base: position 118,607 of record VNJO01003451.1, on the reverse strand, counting down.
ATTATTCCGAAAAGTCATCAAAAAATATTCCATTGATTTGCACACCGAACAAGCCTAGTTCGTTCCTTGAATTCCATTCCCATTCGTTGATTTAGGCTTGAATCATTTTGCGTAGCTTCTTGAGTAAGTAAATTACTGCAGAGAGGGAAAAGTAAATAAAATTAATTAATTAAATTATTAAATATTTTCAAACATTTTAAGTCCCAAATAAATATTTTTGAGTTCCTTTTTGTTGAACCCTGGTCTGCCTCGTGATACTTAATCACTAATAAATACGAATAACCTTCCATTAATAACATTAATGTATGAAAATGAATTCCTTTAAAATCTATAAATATTTTTCCGTGTACGTAAATTACTAGAAGGAGACAACTGCTCATTGGCAGAGAGAGAGAGAACCTTTTGGATCTTTCAGAATGGATTGCCAAACGCAGATGACAATGAGTCGGGGCTTCGGGGCTTTGGGGCTTCGGGGCTTCGGGGCCTACATGGACCAGCGGCGGGAACAGGTAACAGTGCCTCAAAAAATACTCGCACAAATCGAAAAGGAACGAAACGCGCTGCGAAAAACAATCGTCGTCAGTCAATTCGAATGCCATTCGGGGTATGCGCGACAGGTATGCCTATGAAAGCCGGGCCCGAACCCGCCAGATCCCAGACCTGGGCTGGCGACAATTTTTCAATTGTCTGCCGCAACTTTGGCAACCACGGAGGTCGTCGTCGTCGTCGTCGCTGCTGTTTTTTGTTTTAGTTTTTTATATTTCTTTTTCCCGATTGCATTGCTCACATCGCTGGCAATGAAAAGCGCCGCAGCCCGGCCGGAGTTGCATATAAAAATCTGTTTTCGACTGCAACTTGTTAATTGCGACCGAAGAGTCGCGAAGCATTTAATTGTTGTCGCAGCAGCTACTGTTTGTTGCTGTTTGTGGCTGCCTTGAACCTGGCCGAGTGTCTGGACTTGGCCCTGACTCTCTCACAATGGTCAGTGTGGACCAATGGCCATGTGCGTGGGCAGCTCCAATTACGCGTTCGAGCCCAGACGAGGGAAGACGACCGACCGGCAACCGCCCGCTGCGAAGGCTCACGCTTCGGTTGGCCTCCAGTTGGCTTACAAGAGTGAAGAAGCGAGAGCAAGACCCCGGCAAACGAAAACAAAACTAATTAATAAATTAATTATGCCATTACAATAATACACACATACACACCACACACACACCATGCACACACCACCAGAAGGGCGACCCCAGAACTCACGCACTTTAATTATGAATATTTTCATGCTAAAATATGCATGCACTTGCCGAGAGCTAAAGCTGACTGTAGAGGGTATTTTTGGGAATTTAGAGGGTAAACCCGGTTAAGTAAATTAATAAATAAGTCAGGAAAAATATTATAAATTGGAAGGATCAGAAATAGTTAAAGGAAATAATAGAGAATAATAACTGTGCAATTAATAAGGCATTTAACTTGAACGGGTTTTGTAGGAATTTCTAGAGAAAATAAATTACTTTTAAGCTGCTTGGTTTTTATTATGTTTAAAGGAATTTATCCTTTATTTCCGTCATTAACTAAATAATTTTATATATATTTTTTTTTCTAAAGACCTTTAATTTTTAAAACTTTCCTTAAGAGGTACCTTTCACTTCGAACCCCTTTCAACCCCCCAATGCTCTGACTGTTTCGGTGGTGGCTGCCGCTGTACCTCCAAACGGGAGTTGACTTAATTAACCGCCCCAGGTGAGGCTGCCGCTGCCACTGCCACCGCTTTCCAGGGACCGCGCTCAGGTGGGTTCAGGTGGGTTCACCGGCGACAGCGGCAGCAGGTTGGCTTCGGTTTGACATGGCTGCGTATTTTTTTGGCAGCTAATTAGTGACGTTTGAATTAATTAAATACCAAAAATGGGCAATTTCATGGAAATTTTCCCAATGCCTCGCCTCGCCTCGGTTCGCATTGCATTTGTCGCTGTGAAGGGCAAACCAGTTAGATCGAATCTATTGCATTTTATTCGAAATTTTATTCCCATGTTAACAGTTCTATTATCCTTGCGGCTATATCGGTACTAGCCACCCCTCCTCGACTCCTCGGCCAACCCCGCCGCCGTATGGCGAACGAATGATAAATCGCAGCATTTACGTGTGTGCGCCGAGGCAAATATATCAGGCGGGCAAGGTCATAAATATTAATTGTGTTTCGGCGGAGGGACTGGCGGTGGGACTGGGAGCACACTCCAAAACTGGGAATAATTTTTGGTATTTATAAAATATTTTTATAGAAGAAAAATGGGTTTAAAAAGATATAACATATTTATTCAACATGAAATTTAAATGAATTTTGTAGTCCGAATTTCAGTAAAATATATAAGACTGATAAAGCTTATAAATAAATATTATTGGTCACAAATTACTTGTTTTTATAATAAATAAAATGTTAAGTTTATATATCCATCATTTTAATTATCAAAAGAACGCCTTAAATGGATTTTTTAATATTTCCCAGCTATTCAAGTTATGAAAACAACGCTTTGCAGCATAAATAGCCATTATATGTAATTAGTATCTCGGTATATTATTTCTCGCACGAACAATCAATTAAGAAATATTATAAAAATATTTTTAAAATGTTATATAACATATTTTTAAAATGTAATATAAAATATTTATATTAATATAAATTATATTTATGTGTTCTCCCCACTTTCCTGAATATTAAAATCAAAATTCGAGCCAAAAAGATTTACTTTTTCCCTCAGTACCCGGTAGAGTGGGGCCAGGACCTATCCTTAGTTTGCATGTTCGGTTTCAGCTCCAGCTCTGGCCTGGCCTGGCCTGTGGCTAGGTGTTGTTGTGCGCTCTGTTCCCTGTTTTTATGCCATTATCAATCGATCGAACGCGAGCTGCATTTGCTTAGCGGTTTGCGCCTGAACGGTCCCCGGGAAAATCGCTGGAAAATCGGACATCGCATATTGCTAATAAATATTCAGCTGCAGTGGATTATGTTGTGCTGTTGTGTCGTCCCGGTGACAAACTGTATCTAACAAATGTTTGCAGAGCAGTCCATATAGCTGGGATATATGTCCGCCAGCTTTCATTAGCCGGGCTCGAACTTTAAGCCCAGCTTCAAGTCGCCTGCGGTCGGGAGTTATTCATAAGAGTGGCGGACTCCACTTGGCTGCAACGCTGCAGCTGTGATTAATATCCCAGGAATGCAGTTTATTGTTGTAGTTGCGCCACTGGTTAGAAGGGGAGTGTGGAGTGGAGGAAGGCAGTTCCAGCACATGTTCAGGGGTCAGACAGTAGAAGGGAAACCACACTAACAGAAAAATAAGAGTAATATTTTAACCAGAAGTGGAGTACACACAGAACTTTAGTTAAAATATTTTTTTACTTATAATACCTACTATTATTTTTTGAAATAAATGACAAGTAAAATTCTCTGAGTGCATAAACAAATGCGAAGCGACTCGCATCTCTTTCTAAGCCCGCAAGGCGACGCAAATTTGTGTGCATTATATTCTTTCTTTTTGTTGAATTTCTCTGGCGATTTTGTTTATTTTTTTCTCATTTTTTTTTTTGTGGCTGCCGCAAAGGTTTTTCCTCAGCTATTTTAGCTCAGTTATAAATTACGCTGGCCAAAGGCAGAGGAGTCATTCCGCGAGGAGGAGGAGCAGTGTGTGTACGTGGCCGTGTGTGTTGCATAATCTGAGTGCTGAAATCTTTGGCATCCACTCGGGAGAGAGAAATGCAGAGGGGCATCTAGAACAATAGCCAGGGATCGCATCGCACAATGGAGCCGGACCGGTGAGCCGGTGACCGCCACTCTCATAATAGAGTCATAAAATTTTAGTGCGCCGCTGAGCCCGCTCCGCTTTTCGGGGGAACCCCCCGTGGCGCCTCGCCAAAGTCCCAGCACCGTCCGTCGCGCTTTGCTGGCCATTGTCCCGGCCATTTACTCGGCCCATAGAAAACATATAATTGTGATTAATTATACGACATAAAAATGCTTTAGATTCAACATTTTGATGCATTTATTAACCGAAAAATCACTTGAAATAAGCGGCTCTTGGCCATTTATTTCCTCTCTGCTCTATTATCAGTCGTAATAAAAAGAAGGAGTTTGCCTTTCGGTTTCGGGGGCGTTGCCTTGGCTCCTGGCTGCCGGATCGGTATTCAGTATTTATCGATTATCCACGATAATGCCGAAATGTAAATAGGCAGTTGTGAAAATCGATAACCATCGAGGGGATCGGGAGGCATCTTAGGGTTAAGTTTATTTGAGTTTCATGGCCTAATGGGGATCGGTAACTATGGTTATGGGCTTTGGGCTTACTTTTATGGCAAGTGGTTAGTTTAATTCCACTTAAATATATTTAACAATAATTTAGATAGCAATAGCTTCTTATTTAATGCATTGTTTTTTAACTTGTAACTTTAAAACGCTTTTAATAAATAAATTCTTTATCTTTAATCTTATTTCAAGTGGTTTTTAGATTTTTTTATTTGTGAAGGGCAAACTTATTATTTATATCCAATAGGATTCATTGTTAATTTATTATTTGTTTTATTATTTAGGGCTTTAATTATATTAATAGTGAATTAATAATACAGAGCTAGTTCTCCTGACGTACCTCCCAAAGCTCTCCTCCTCCTGGCGCAGATGGTTCCTCCTCCATCTGCAACTCCCCTGACAGGGACCTTAATTGAGTTCATACGGCGCATTTTTGATTGTCAGCGATGTCGCGGAACGGAGAACATCGTGGCCCAGGACGGAGGACAGGATGGACAGAGCCGACAGAGCTCCTCACAATGGAGCTCCCAGAGAGCTGGCATCGTTATCACGGGGAACATGGCAGCACATGGGAATTGCAGACTCCTCTCTTTCCTGGTGACAACCGCCGCAGCCGTCAGAAGCGGCGGCTCTGGGCCAAAAACAATGAATGGCAGGGAGCTGGGACTCGGACGCGGACTTGGGACAAGAACCAAGCACCGAGCACCGAGTAGAATCCCTGACAAGAGCAATCCATCCACGAGCTGGCACAAGGCACAAAGGCAAAGGCAAAGGCATTTCATGCTCATCAAATGCGTTGACATTGAACAATTGCGCGTAATGTTGTCGTACACTTGACAAGCGCGCAAATTGTAGTGCTACCTGTACCTAAACCGCACGAATCAAAGCGAAAGCAACTCTGCCAGGTCCAACTCCAATCCCAAACCCAATATCGATCTCCGTTTGGTCTAGCCGAAAAGCCACCAACTGCTTTTGATGGAAATTGGCAGAGTTGTCTGTCTGCGGCGACGTCTGTTGCGGCCTTAATGAAGCCAACGACATTCACCGGACAAGCTCTGGTCTCCCCTCCTCTGTATCTCGACCATGTCGGAGCCACTCGCCAAATATGCAGACAAGTCCTCGCTAAATGCTATCCAGATTAATAAGTCCCGCCGCAGCCACCGCCGCCGATGCTCGGTGTGGGTGATGTGAGCGCATGTGGAGTACACAAGGCGATGCGATAGCAAAAGTCAAAAGTCACCTCCGGCAAGACGTTCTGGGCGATATGTGTTCCAAGAAACACTTGGAGAATATCTAGCAGTTAATCTAGATTCCATTTTATAGAGGGAAATTCAGCCGTAACTAACTATACGGCCCTTTTTATTTATTTTTTTCGATATATGGCCTAAAATATACAAGAAACTCTTGGAGAAAATTGAGCAGTTACTCTAGATTCCATATAATAGAGGGAAGTACATCCATAACTCGCTATACGGCCCTCTTCGAATGTTTTTTTCGATGTACGGCCTAGAATTTTTCGATTTTAAGAAAATACAACCTTTAATTATGACGATATATCTGCAGAATATTTAATTGATTCGTTATACGTCTTTTTGCTTTGGGGCCAAGTTTCGCGGAATATATCTAGGCCGTAAAGCAAGGAATCGGGCCTTAGAACGAGGCATCAGAATAATTACTTAAATATTCTTATACAGAAACCTATAAAAAATATATTATTAAATAGTTTCAAAATTATTTAAAATGTTATTTATTTAATTATAATATTTTATATACCTTCCAGCACAAAAAAAAAGAGTTTTCCCATCAGATATGAGAGAATTTCCCGCAGTACCTGGGGATGGCCCCGCGCGCACCTTCGACATTGTGGCTACCAAATTTGGCCAAGGCAATATTTTGTTCGTTTGGCAGGCCGTTAGAGATTTGCGAAAAGGTAAAACTGTAAAATGCATTTCGGCCTGCCTTAAATGGAGCGGGGAAAAGCCAGCAGAACGCACGATAGCGAAGGAAAAGTGCAAACATTGTTGCATTTCCCGCGCGGGCAACTCTGCAAATTTGCCTTTCAATGCGAACCGAAACCTCGAAAACTGCCAACTGGCAACTGGCAACTGGATTCGTAGTTGGAATTGGAATTGGATACGGAATCGGAATCGAAGCCACCACAACAATGGCCAGACCAGGCAGAACGAGCCCATGGAGGAGGAGACAATCTGCCGCGGCTCGATAATCGGCTGCTACTGCCGCTGCTCCCATGATTTTAAGTGGACGGTATTCCGGAGCATTCGCCAATAATTGCCGCTGCAAATATGAGTCTTTTCCATTTTACATTTTCCCAGCATTTCCCGGCATTTTCCAGCCCCGCCGACAGCAGCTGCGAAATTCTCCAGTGCAATTGCCGTAATGAGCTGTAAGTTGCTGCGTTATTTATTCAGTAATTCCACACCTTCGAATGCGTATAAAAAGGTTCAGGATTTCAGGGCAATCGGCAGACCTAGTATTTGCATTGAAACGCAGGATGCAGAGTAAAAAAATAAGTGGACTTTGGCAGCGATTGAGGAGGCCCTTTGCCGAGGGCTGGAGGGTGTACAAGAATCCCCAGCTTCAGCCGCCGCACATAATTGCCTTCTCAACGCGGGATATATTAAAGTTGTGCCTATAAATAATTATATAAATATGGTATTATTAAAATATATTTTATTAGAGCCTTGGGTCTGTACACCAATTCCGAAGAGCGTCGGGAGTCTAGAAAAGTGGCCTGGCATTATTATATCTACATTCAGGCCTTCCTCAGCTGGGCCTCGTTGATTTCGGGCGTTTTTGAGTCCGTGGGCGATCTAGTGAACCTTGGCAGGGATCTAGTCTTTTCCATAACGGTTTGCTAATATTATTTAACATATTATATTCATATACCTAATATATAATTCTCTTACCTTTATATAGCTCCTCTTTATCTTACTCAGATTAATGTTTTTTGGCACGCATGCCGATGACATCGATGAGGTGGTGGATGCTCTCGAGGAAACGCATCATAGGCAGACCATTGGCCCGGCAGCTGAGGAAGTGAGAGCCACGAAACGTCTGTATTTTCTGGCGCTATCAGTCCTGCTTGTCCTCTGGACCACCTTCATTATAGCCTTCTGTGTGATTAAGATATCGACGCCCTTCTGGGTGGAATCGCAGATACTGCCATTCCACGTGGTCTGGCCCTATCAGCTGCACGATCCCTCCAAGCACTTTATTAGCCATGTTATTATATATTTTTTCCAAGGCACCACCATGTCTTATTTGCTGATTTGGCTTTGTTTTGAGGAGAACATGACGGTGTCCATATTCTTTGAGATGGCCTCTGGCCTAAGGGTGCTGTGCCTAGAATTGAGAAGCCTCCAAGAATACTGTAAGGGAAATGAGATTATGTTGGAAAGAGAACTAAGGCGTTTGACCCAGTTTCATCAGAGAATTATTTAGTGAGGTTCCTTAAAATAAATTATAAATTATATATTTATTTTTATTATATATTTACAGCCTCTCCGAACGCGGCAATCACATTTTCAATGGCACCTTTATGGTGCAAATGATTGTGAATTTCCTGCTGGTCTCCCTCTCTGCCTTTGAGGTCTTGGTGGCCAGGAAAAACCCCAAGGTGGTTGTGGAGTATCTGGTCATGATGGCTATGACATTGGGCCACCTCTCCTGGTGGTCCACGTTCGGGGATATTTTGTCCCAGCAATCACTGGAGGTGGCCACGGCAGCCTATGTGGCCTACGATCCGCGTTTGGGTTCGAGGAGAACGCATCGGGACTTTGGGCTAATCATTATGAGAGCTCAAAAGCCGCTGATCATTAGGGGAAGTCCCTTTCCGCCATTTAATTTGGGGAACTACATGGCTGTAATTAGTATTTTCCAATCTAATTTATACATTTTATATTATTTATAAGGTTAATTCTTTTATTTGCAGATACTGAAGCAATGCTACTCCATTTTAACTCTGCTGATGAACACTTTGGAGTAGATCTAGTCACAAGCTTAATCTAAAATATTATAAATTAGCTCAGATAAAAGCTAAACATATTTTGGATTTTAATAAATAGTGTTGGGTTCGATTCCTTACTAACAGCTTTATTAAATCTCTCAGCGGAACCTCTGCTGCTAACAACAATATCTCGCATTTTGGGCCACTCGAAGAAAGTTCTCCGGCTGGCCTGCACTTTATGCACGCGACCCCCAAAGGTCGCCTGTTGCAAGTTGCAGCAGCAATCGAAGTGGAAGTGGAATAGTAGTCTTTACTGGCCAAGATTGGGCTCATAAATCGCGCAACTGTGTGCGGATCCCGAACTGGGACCTGGGAGCCGGGTGCTGCTGCCTTTCAGACCGCCTGACTGCTCCGTCATTAGCTTGATTGAATCTTATTGTTGGCAATTAACCTTCGCAGCGATGGGGCCAAGTGTCTGAGGGTCTGTGGGGGTCTCTCCGATCCTGACATTTAGCGGACTCCACTTCGCTTCGCTCGGAATAACTTCATTTGGCGGCGCTCTGGCCTGCCAGTACATGGCATAACATGTCATCTGCCTCGGGGGCCAGCCCACTAATTGCCAGCGACAAGTAGCCTCAATTAATTAGCGAACGCCAGCGGATTAGGCCAATATCCAATATCGGATAACAGCTTGGAACTCCTCCTGGAACATTTGCATCTGCACGAGCGCAAAAAACCTGCCCCGGCCTGGCCACGAAAGTCGCGCATAATGCACCCCGAATTTCTCTTGGCTTAAGGAGACAGTGGTCCCTGGGGTTTTTTTTCATTAACAAATATTAGTTTAGTATTAAATATTATACAGTATTGAATATTATACAGTATTAAATATTATACAGTATTAATGATTATATATATTAAACATATAGTCCCATTTAGTTCCTAAAGACGAGGCTGCCTTTTTAATGTTAGAGCTTGTTATATTGTTTCTTGATGATCTTATAGAACTGTGTTCTGAGTAGTCCTTAAAATTAAAATTAAATACTAAGTATTTTTTTGTTAAATGTATTATTTAATTAATAGATTAATTTATAAATTCCCCAACTATTTGTAGCCACTGTGCGGCGACAAAGTTGAACAGCAAACGATTTGTCAGACGGCAGTTTCTTTTCTCGTTGCAGCTCATTTAAGAGCCCAACTTCCTACTTACGTTTGAATATTCGCTGCTGCAATTGCAATTGCATCTCGCCAGTGTTTATTCAGTTGGGAGTCGGAGTCCTCGTCCTCCTTGGGGTCTGCGGAGTAACCCCTCGGAGATGCCCAGCCTCCTAGCCGTTTTCCATCTAAATTGCATGCAGCGCCTTTGTCATGACATGACAGCAGCCTAATTCATCATTATGGCTACACGGCACAGCTTAGATGGAGGGGATTGGGGTTTGGAAACTGAGGATTGGAGTCTGCGGATTGAGAGAGTTTTGTCGCGACTTTCGCTAGACATGAGATGCAGCGATCTCTCGTCCGTGATTCATTCATGCGCAGTAGTTGGATTTCTCGCTTGCATGCAGCTGGAGTCAGAGCTGGAGCTGGAGCTGCTCCGACGATGATAATGATGATGCATGCTTAGCCGGAGCGGGCTCGGGAGCTGGTTAGAAGGAAAGGCTGGGATGCACTTTAGAAGGCAAAAGTGCACTGTCGATAGGCTGATGATTCGCCGCCTGTCGACATTCAACGAGCCGGGGCCAAGACGACGACATTATCGTTGGTTGAAGTCAGAGGAGTCGGGATGCTGAGATGTCGGGATGTCAGTGTGCTGAGCCTCTGGACCCGAACCCGCGCAGTTATTTGTATGGTTTATTATCTCCGCACAATATCGCGCGTTGTGGGGGCTTGGGAAGTTATTGAAAGACCAAGCCCAAGCCCCCTTCGAGGTGAAGTGAAACTTCTGAGACGCACACGGACTTAAATGGGTTCAAATGGAGTCAAATACACTTGGAAAACAGTCTCTATTCAAAGGGATGACACTCGAAAAGAAACCAACTTAGACTAATTATTTTATGAATGTATCTGGCACCGATTTGCTTTATTACCGCTCCAGCCAAGCGTTTTAACTGCAAGTCCCAGATCCTTATCCTATGGCCAAAATCGTGTGACATTGTTAATCGTCAAGGGGAAATAACCGACCCAGTTAGCAGTCTGAAAAAAAAACCAATTTGCCGACATGCGCCAGTTCCCGCAAACAGCGGAAAGGTGTCAGACATTCGGTACTGTCTCCGACTCGGATTCGGTTTGAGATTGGCCTCTTAATCATCGAAGCGAACAGGACAGGACAAATGCCATGCACGACTTCATTATTAGGCAGTCCCATATGCACATCATCATCGGGTAGCCAGGAGCTCGTGACATGGCCTCCAGTCCAGATTGGGGCTAGTCTGATTAGTTTTCCCTCTCATCGGACACGAAAATGTCCCTCAAATTTGTTTGCCAAGAAGCGAGGCACCGAGAGCACCAAGAGTCCCATTAAATTCCTGCTTGGCTGGGCTGTCGCTAATGAAGTCATAAAACCGCATGACATTTTCGATGCCTCCGCGGATCTCACTTTTCCGTCAGCAGGCGATCTCCCTGGACTTCCACACACAATACAGTCTCAGGAGGAGCTCAATCGTTCCAATATGCAAATGTCCAAATCGCCCGTCGCCACCCACAGACTGGGGAGAAGCCCGAAAGGAGTAACTAAGGGGGACTCCCTACTCCGGATCCATATGACCATATGTCCGTATCGGGCCCGAAATCTTTCGCTTTCGATTGCGCTGAGCTGAAGCTGAGCTGAAGCTGAGCTGAGGCTGCGCCTTCCAAGAGCTAAAAGCCAACATCCCAGACATCGCCTCAAATAGGCCCGGCTTTATCGGCTGCGAGCTGATTTTCTGCATTTCATTTCGGCTCTCCGGTCTCCAGTCTTCAGGCTCTGCGATTCGTGCTGAAAATATGCAAAAATGCTGCAATCTGCGGACAGCACGTTCGGAGGGCCTTTCGTGTCATAAATGGCATAAATATTCCTTCCCTCTTGACCGGGCAACCTAAATATTTTAGCTCTCCGCAGATGCTGCTGCTTTCCTGGCTTTCCTTGATTGTCTTCTCATAACAATGCGAACTTTCACTTCTTCGAAGTTCGAGCCCCAGCGAAATTGAAATTAAATCGTTTTTCATTTTTATGAGCTTGGGCTGGATTATTGATGGTCGTCGTTCGGGGTTAAGAGAGAAGGAATATAGCAACTGATTCCATATGTAAATTTGTGCTACAGCTGTGGGATTCTCGCCCCGTAATTACTTCGTGGGCTATTATATTTTATGGCCCATTAGCACTCCTTTAGTTAACATACTTATAATCAGTTGTTGTAAGTCAGTTGTCTTACTCTGTAGGTTCCGGGAAATGGAGAGCATACATCGTTTGCTGAGAGTATATATAGAAGGATTGAACGTCCTTTGGAATCCGCAACATGAACCCCCGCACATAGCTCCTTACTACTTTCGAGATCAGATGAAGTGTGTGCAATGCGAAGAATTACTATATAATATCTAATGCTCATATTCTTTCAGGGCCGTGGTCCTGTACACAAACTCTGAGGAACGCAGCCTGCCTTATCGATCCCTTTGGCACACCTTTGCCTTGGTTCAGTTTTCCATAATCTTCACGAGCATGTGCTATGCCCTGACGGAATCGCTGGGAGACATTGAGGAGCTGGGTCGCGATCTGGCCTTCATCTTAGGGGTTTGCTTTTTAACTTAACATCCTGAACTAGACCAGCAATAACCAATACCCTTTCTTCATGCAGTACTTCTTCATCATATTCAAGCTCTTCTACTTTCATTGGTATGCCGATGGAGTGGACGAAGTAGTCCATGACCTGGAGGCATGTCGTCACTGGCTGAGAGAAGGTCCTGGCTCCGCAGAAGCTCGATCAGTCAGACGCTTTCACTTTATGCTGGTGCTCCTGATGCTAACAGCTTGGACCTTCTTTATGTTGGTTTTTATTGTATTGCTTATAACCTCGCCGCTGTGGGTGGCCCAGCAGAACCTGCCCTTCCACGCCAAGTATCCACTGGAACTGCACAGCAAGTCCAAGCACCCCGTGACCCACGCCCTCTGCTACTTGTCCCAGGCCTGGGTAATCCCTTACACTCTGATTTGGCTATTAGCCATGGAGGGATTATCTGTGTCCATATACTGGGAAATTACCTGCATCATCAAGATGCTGTGCATCGAATTTCGACACCTGTCCGAACGGTGCCATGGAGATGGGCAGCTACTGAAGAGATCAGTCAAGCGATTGATTGGGTGTCACCAGAAAATACTAAGGCAAGTATTACGGAATAAAAAAACACTTTAATTATTTATATTTTCACAGCATTCTGGATCGCACTAATATGGTTTTCAACGGCACTCTCAAGATGCAGGTGATAGTCAATTTTTTCCTGGTCTCTCTCTCGGTTTTCGAGGCCTTACTTGCCCGAAAGGATCTGAAGGTGGCCTTCCAGTTCGGAGTCCTCATGCTGCTCGCCTTGGGACACCTATCACTGTGGTCAAAGTTCGGCGACATTATGTCCCAAGAGTCCTTGAACATTGCCCAGGCAGCCTATGAGGCATATGATCCGCGCTTGGGATGCAAGGAAGTTCATAGAGATCTCTGTTTCATAATTAAAAGGGCTCAGGTTCCTATGCAAATGAGGGCCAGCCCCTTTCCGCCCTTTAATTTGATAAATTACACGGCGGTAAGTTTATATTATAGGCTAATAATATCATTAATTACATTTGGAAAATGTTTTCAGATCTTAAATCAATGCTATTCAATTCTAACGCTGCTGTTAAATACTTTGGACTAAAGCTGAGACTTGTAACATCAACCTTCTGCACCTAATTATTAGTATCATTAAAATTAAATATTCCCCGAAAATAAAGAATATTATTTTGTTTATTTCTATTATAGTAAACCTGCAGAATAACCCTATTTTCTAGTGTTATCCTGTCTGTCTGTTCCTCCTTACTTCCTGAGCTATTTTATTTTTGTTGGAGGTGGTATCCAATCCATAATCGTAAGAAAAGAGAAAAATAGTGAAGCCTATTAGAGCTACTCCAAGCAGCTGTGCGATTCCCGCCCCTTAATTGCTCTTTGAGGGCTATTAGCACCCCTTGAGGTATATATAATGGGTCTCTGGTTAAAGAACCCATATTGTTGCTTTCCTCAGTCCAGATAAAATGGACAATATACGGCGTTTTCTAGGTTTTTACCAGAAAGGATGGAAGGTTCTGTGGAATCCAGAAGAAGAACCCCAGCACATCGTAACGTACTACTTCAGGGAGCAGATGAAGTCGGTTTGTTAGGAGGAACTACTATATAATATCTACATAATATCTCTATTTCCTCAGGGCTATGGTCATGTACACCAACTCAGAGGAACGGAGTTTTCCTTACCGATCCCTGTGGCATACTGTGGTAGTGATTATGGTGTCATTCATATTCGTGACCATGTGTTATGGGCTGACGGAATCGCTGGGAAACATTGTGGAGCTGGGCCGCGATCTCGCCTTCGTCATTGCGGTTTGGAAGGTCACTTTGTCAGTCAGATCGGAGTTAATTAGATCCTACTTTGCAGAATTTCTTTATTCTATTTAAGCTTATCTACTTTCATTGGTATGCCGATGGACTGGACGAAATTGTCGATGAGCTGGAAACATGTCGTCACTGGCTAAGAGCAGGTCCTGGTTCCGCAGAAGCTCGATCAGTCAGGCGTTTTCACTTTTTAGTGATGTTTGTGATACTGGCAGCCTGGTCTTTTTTTATAGGAGTTTTTATTGTATTGCTTAGTACTTCACCCTTGCTGGTGGCCGGGCAGAACCTGCCCTTACACACGATTCTTCCCTTTGAATGGCACAACAGGTCTGAGCACCCCGTGGCCCACGCCCTTTGCTACTTGTCACAGGCCGTAGTACTATCGTACGCATTGGTCTGGCTGTTGAGCATGGAGGGAGTATCGGTGTCCATCTACCTGGAAATTACATCCTCCATCAAGGTGCTGTGCATCGATCTGCGTCACCTATCCGAAAGATGCCGTGGAGATGGGGAGCTGGTAAAAAGATCAGTCAAGCGATTGATCGGGTATCACCAGAAAATATTAAGGCAAGTATTGTGGAACAATATTAATAATAAATACCATTTACATATATTCTCACAGAATTCTGGATCGCACCAACGACGTTTTCAACGGCACTCTTAAGATGCAGGTGATAGTCAACTTTTTCTTGGTCTCCCTTTCGGTTTTCGAGGCCCTCATAGCCCGAAAAGATCCCAAGGTGGCCTTCCAGTTTGGCGTCCTAATGCTGCTCACCTTGGGACATCTATCGATGTGGTCAAAGTTCGGCGACATTGTGTCCCAGGAGTCCTTGGACATAGCCCAGGCTGCTTATGAGGCCTATGATCCGCGCTTGGGGTGCAAAGAGGTTCATCGACATCTTTGTTTCATAATTAAAAGAGCGCAGGTTCCTATGCAAATGAGGGCCAGTCCATTTCCACCCTTTAATTTGATAAATTACGCGGCGGTAAGTTGATTTTTTAAGCTAGAAAATCGTATTTATAGTAATCCGATCCATTTTTTAGATACTGAATCAATGTTATTCAATTCTGACGCTGCTTTTAAATACCTTGGACTAGTACTTGGATTTGTAACATTTACTTTATGGGAAGAAATCTTCCAAAAATATAGTGAAGAGAATAACACAGAACTTGGTTTTGTTTATTTATATTATTTATAAAATGCAGGATGATTTAATTGTTTTCTGCCTCCTCTTATTTCCTAAGCTTTCGTATTTAGCAGCACGTGGCAGGCTCATTAGAGATACTTAAAGCAGCTGTGCGATTCTCGCCCTGTAATTGCTCCGAGGGCTATTATAAATTATATTATATTATATATACATATTAGCATTCCTTCAGCTATATATAATGGGTGATATGTTCCAGCTCCAGGGCTGTTGCTTTTTGGAATCCAGGCAAAATGGACAATATACAGCGTTATATCGAAAATTTTAAAGAAGGATGGAAGGTTCTACGGAATCCACTGGAAGAACCGAAGCATATTTCTACGTACTACTGGCGAGAGCAGATGAAGTCTGTGGAATCGGAGGATCTCTTAAATAATATTAATAAATATTAATAATATTACTTTCTTAATTTTCTCAGGGCATTGGTCCTGTACACCAACTCAGAGGAACGTAGTCTGCCTTACCGATCCCTCTGGCACACCGTGGAAGTACTTATAGTGTCATTTTATTTGGCGGCCATGTGTTGGGCGTTGTCGGAATCGCTGGGGGACATTGTGGAGTTGGGTCGTGATCTCGCCTTCGTCTTTGCGGTTTGAAAGGTCACTCTGCCAATCAGACTGAAGTTAATTGAATCCTTTTTTGTAGAATTTTTTCATTTTATTTAAGCTCATTTACTTTCATTGGTATGCTGATGGATTGGATGAGGTAATCGATGCGCTGGAGGCATGTCGTCACTGGCTAATGCAAGGTCCTGGCTCCGCAGAAGCTCGATCAGTCAGACGTTTTCACTTTTTAGTGATGTTCGGGATACTGGCAGCCTGGTCTTTTTTTATGGGAGTTTTTATAATGTTGCTTAATACGTCTCCATTGTTGGTGGCCGGGCAGAACCTTCCCCTCCATGTGATTTTTCCCTTTGAATGGCACAACAAGTCCAAGCACCCCGTACGCCACGCCCTTTGCTACGTGTCACAGGCTGTACTACTATCTTACGCATTGGTCTATCTCCTGTGCATGGAGGGATTATCAGTGTCTATATACCTGGAAATTACTTCCACCATTAAGGTGCTGTGCATCGAACTGCGTCACCTATCCGAAAGATCCCAAGGAGATGGGCAGGTTCTGAGGAGGTCAGTCAAGCGAGTGATTGGGTTTCACCAGAGAATATTAAGGTAAGTCATATACTCGAAGATTATGAGAAACCCCTCTAATTAAAAATATTTATCCAAAGCATTCTGGATCGCAGCAACGCGGTTTTCAACGGCACTCTTAAGATGCAGGTGATACTGAACTTTTTCTTGGTTTCCCTTTCGGTTTTTGAGGCCGTTATTGCCCGAAAGGATCCCAAGGTGGCCTTTCAGTTTGGAATCCTCATGCTGCTCACCTTGGGACATCTATCGATGTGGTCCAAGGTCGGCGACATTATGTCCCAGGAGTCCTTGGACATAGCCCAGGCTGCTTATGAGGCCTATGATCCGCGCTTGGGATGCAAGGAAATTCATCGAGATCTGTGTTTTATAATTAAAATTGCCCAGAGTCCGATGCAAATGCAGGCCAGTCCATTTCCGCCCTTTAATTTAATTAATTACGCGGCGGTAAGTTGATTTTTTAAGCTAGATTAAGCTTATTAACACCAGTTCGATCAATTTTTTAGATACTGAATCAATGTTATTCAATCTTGACGCTGCTGTTGAACACTTTGGATTAATACTAGAAATTGTAGAGCTTTGTTCTTCTGCTTCTGAAATGTAAACAATTTTTTTTTTAAATATTATAAAATACTCCCCCTAAATAAAGTCAGACAAAAGTGTATTTTAATATGGTTTTGTTTATTTTTTCTTGTTTTTTTTTCTTTTATTTTCGATTTGTATTTTGTGTGCCTAAATTATCTCTGCACAATTTAATGAATTTGTTACGAAAACTATGATGTATTTGCTTTTAGTTTTTGTTTTGTTTCGTTTACATTTCCACGCAATTAGTTGGCTAATCTAAACATTGGAACATTTTGAGTTGCTCGTAGTAATTTTCCATTCCATTATTTATTATTTACTGGATGTTTGAGTTTTTAATTATAAATGCTAATTACGATTATTGTTGTTGCGGGACAGAGAGGCGGAGAGATAGAGTGAGAATGAGAGAGAGAGGGGGTGCATTTAATGAATAAATATTTAAAATACAATATTGCAGTTGTTCTTTCATCTCGCTAAACTAAATAAATGCGTCCACCGAGGCATCCACAAATCGAATTAATTAACTGGCTTAATCATACTTTTTCTCTCATTTGTTTGTACATAGCAACGTGGTGACTTAAATGACTAGTCTTTGGTTGTGTGTTTGTTAATATTATTAATATTAATATTAATTTTAAAATGAAAACTTGAACTTTGCGTTTGCTGTGAAGAGGAATGTTTTGTTTTCGTTTTGCTCTCGTTTTATTTTACTTTCCAATCGAAATAATGCAATATTTAGTTGAAGGAGAAACAACTTTTTGTGGCACACTCCCTTAGTTAATTGCTAATTGGAGCGGATTGCAAAAAATATTTACAATTTATGTACAATGGCGCGAGTTTCCGTTGCTGTTTACCTTTATTTTTATTTGTTTAAGTTAAGTTTGATTGTTTTAAGTACTTTTTTGTTGGCTTGTTGTTCGCAGAGTTTATATGTTTGATATGCTTGTCATGAGTTTGTTATTACGAGTGCCTCTAGTGGAGAAATGCAAATGCTATTAGCTGCTTGAGCGCGTAATTTGATTAATGATTTTTTTTTTAAGGATGATTTTGCGAGTTTGACCCCGTCGATACTTGTGCTTTAACTTTGCGTTTCCACTCTGGGAACAAAGCCACCGGCTTGTGGTTCTCGTTTCTCCAGGAGATCTGTCAGATACACTTAACCACACGCAGCTCAAAGCTGAAAATGTCCATTTAAATAGGCAGACAAGTGGTTTGGGCCTCGACGTGGGGCATACCCCTTAAAGGGGCTTATTACCGCCCCGGGGGGATTGTGTCGAACACGCCCGAAAACTGCGATTTAAACTTGTGGCAGTTGCCGGTTGCCGGTTGCCAGTTGGGTGCAAACACAGAAAGCACGCCCTTTATTTGCTTTAATCCGACCAAATCCCTGTTTCGATGCCGAGCGGCAATAAAGGATAAAACGTGGCTGGCATGTAAAGGACATGTGTGTGTGTCTGGGCTGGGCTCCTCCTTCCGCTCCTCTTCGATAGTTTGCGAACCGGAAGCGGAAGTGACACTAAATTCGTTTCGTTTCGGAGTCCTTCTCGGATGAACTGGCGCAAAATAAACTCGACAAAATTGTTACGTGTAATCCCCTTTATGATCTGCGCCGCCCGTGTGCGCTGCATCTTAAGTGGCCCAGCAAAAAAGACGAGGACGACCTCTACTGCTGCCATATCCAGGAGCAGTCCTGGCCCGCCTCTCAGCTGGCTATGACCATGGTGGCTGCTGTGGCTGCCGGTGGCCACTGACTGCCTGTTCCTCCTCCTCTTTCGGAGGATTCCCTGGCCATTGGCGTGGACTCCACGGAGGACAGGGAGCTGCTGCTCTGCGCCGAGTGCAGGACCTGCGGCTGATGATACTCCGGCTCCTCGTAGGCTGCATCCTCGTCGCAATCCTGCTGCTGCGGATACAGCGGCACAGGATGGTGCTGGTGCTGATGAGCATGATGCAAATGCTGCTGCTGCTGCTGGAAGGGATGGAAGTGCCCAGTCAGAGCCGCCTGGCTACCTGACGGAGCCGAGACTGGAGACTGGGGATGCTGCAGAGTCAGTGGCAAGGGCAGCACCACCGGCAGTGGCTGCAATCCCCGGATGCTATCCGCCGGGTGAGCCGTGTAGATGTTGCTCCGCCGCAGGTGGTTGTTGTTGATGTTGCTGCTGCTGCCGCTGTGGTGATGGTGGTGGCTCTGATGGTGGCCAGCAGCTCCTCCCGCCGTTCCACCGGCGCCATTCGCACCGTTCAGCCCATGGGCGTGGGCGCGCTTGTTGCGTGACCACCACTGCACGTGCGTGTCTGGAGGGGAGGAATCCCAGAGATGGCGAAGAAGAGGTGCCGGAAAAGAGAGAAGAGCAGAGCAGAGAGTGGAGGATGTGGTTAGTGGGCTGGGCGAGCACAGTTGCGAAAACAGAGTCTCGGTGACTGTTGTGAGAGTCAACACCGGGTAAAAGGGCCTGGTAATGGCCAGCACAGCGAAAACAGTGGGTTTAACTTTTTAAAAAAGGGTTTAAATAATTCCAGACTTTATTAAATGAAGCTTCTACCAAGGACAGGTGATTTTTAAAGATTTTATTTCCAAGAATCTTTGAATTTAACTTCTATATTTTTATTTTTTAGAGTTACCTAATTTATTTCCTAATAAAAGTTTCTGTTTGTGAGTATTTCAGAGATAAATAATTATATTTAATTAATTTTAAAAATATTCTTGAAATGGTTTTAATTAAATCCTGAGACTTAAAACTTATTGAATCTACTTTTCAAGCCAGAAATAAATAATTTAACTCAAGACTTTCTTAAATGAAGCTTCTACCAAAGTCAGGGAATTTTATAAAGATTTAATCTCCAAGAATCCATGAATTGAACTTTTATATTTTTATGCTTTAACGTTTTTTAATTCTTTATCTGATAAAGGGTTCTGTTACTGAGTATTTATGAGATAATTAATTATAATTTATTATTACTAAAAATCTTTTTGAATTGGTTTTCAGAAATCCCGAGTCTAAAAAGCCAGAATCTTTCTCTTTTGCCCCACTGTCCCCGCTGTGTTTGCTTCGCCGCCCACCTTTGTTGGCCATGTTGGCCATGTTGGCCAGGTTGGCCATGTGAGTACTCACCGTTGCGATTGTTGGAGGACTTTTTGCGCCGGCAGCGCACCACGGCAATCATGATGATGGCGCCTAGCAGCGCCGACAACACGGACACGATGATCAACGTCAGCGGCCAGCCCAGTTCTGTGGCCTTTTCTGCGAAAACAAAGCGATGTCGAAGGGGGTAATAGTTAGTAACGGGAGATACGCAGCATTCGTACACTAAGAGAAAATTATAAAAGCTAAGGAGGTACAGAGTTATAAATTAGGAATTCCCTAAAAATATTTAATAGGAAATTCCTTAATTTTGTAGGGAAGTTCTTAATTTGTTAAGCATTTTTTCTAATTTTTTTTTTAGTAATTTTTCTTTCACTACCCTTGGTATTTTTTTGCATATTTTTCACACTCACCTATCGTTCCCTCAAACATGAAGGTGCTCTTGGTGGGCATTGCCCAGGAGCAGAGGTCGCATGTGGTCAGTCCATCGCTCAGGACGGGCTCGTCCACAAAGAAGGGCGGGCGTGGCGGGGGCGGTACGAAGCGGCCGTTCCACAGCCCATTCTCGCTGGCATCGAAGGCCATCGGGGAGCCGAAGAGGTCGTCATCGTCATCGAAGAGGTCGAAGGTCACGTCGCCAAAGCTGCTCAAATCCTCCGCCGAGCTGCTGGCCACCAGACTCTCGATCCGCGGCGGACTGAAGGTGGGAAATGTGGCGGATTGGGAGGCGGATGCGGATGCGGATACCGACACAACTTGATTTACAACGTAACTGAGACGCGCATCGTTGCCACCACCGCTGCTGTTTCCGACGGATGGCATTTTTCCTAGGCTTTTCCGGGGGCTCTGGCTGGGTTGACTTTTCCGGAATCCTTTGCTTGCGCCACCTCGCTTATTGCCAGTTATCGCCTTTGTCAGCAGTCACTCCTCCAGCTCCTCCGGCTGGCTGCTCATGGCGAAGGCTCCGCTGTTTTCTCTTCTGGGTCTCTGGGCTTCGGGCTCTGCAAGGAAAATGCAAACGGAAGGAGCAAGTTAGTTTTGCCAATTAAATCCTTAATTGCGCTGTCAGTGTTTGCGCATTTCTAGGAGAGAGTAGAAACGATAAAGGAGAGAGTGGATGAGGAGCTTTCACATTTTTCAAGCGTATCCGTATCTGTAGCTCTGAGTGGTTCTAATCCTGGCCAAGTTAACATTCCCTCGCCTGTCAGCAATCGTTTCTCAATGGCTCTTTTTTTCCAACCTATTTCCAATTTGTATTGGCAGCTCCCCCTCGCCATGCTTGTCGTTGTATCTCTTCAGCTGGAAATTGAATTTTTGAGCAGTATCTGCCAGATACTTGGAGTAGCTACACACACAGGAGGAGGATGTGGATGTGGATAGGACACATCGCACACATGGCAGGCAATGCTAACGAGAATTGACAGCTTGACAGCTCGATATCGGGCTAGAAGTCAGCATTAGTTACAGTTGCGAGCGAGTCCTCGCCGGCAGGCAATCTCCCCCGAATTTGCTTTATTAAAAACATCCCACTCTCTCCCTCTTCCTACTCCCCAAATAATCCTGATAAATTAACACTAATTTGTGAGTAAAAGTAGGGAGTTCTGCAGGTGAAAATAAAGCCGAGTGCCCGGGCTTCGTTACTCGAATAACTCAAGCGCCAGAGCAAATAAATCTGTTTCACTCCAGTTGGCAAAACCCTTTCACAAAACTTCTCCTCCGGTACCAGAAGCTTCTTTTTTACGCGATTTTTTATTTTTTAAACTACTCTTTTTCATTTCGTTACCCAGCCATCAGGGGCCGACACGTTTCAGGCATTAGCCGCCCTGACTGCCGAAATTTTTAACGCTTTGCGCGAGGAGTAAATGGGAAATGCATTCCGGATTGGGGTCTTAGAAAAATAAAAGAGAGTAATATGAAAATGTTAACGCTTACAGGCGGAAAAACCAGGTTAATATAGGAATTACCTTCAACAGTTTAATATTTAATTTATTTAATGAAAATTTGTGCAAAGATTATGTCAAAGATTTCAACAAGAAGTTGCACTTCAAAGTTATTTTCAAAGGTAGCAACCTCTTTCTCTCTTCGGACTGAATTTAAGAAGGTTTAAATTAAATTAACTTTATTATATTTTTTGTATTTTATTATTTTCTTATACAAATAAAATATTGTTCATATTTTTCTCCCTCTGTATTTCTGCCACGCGCTTAATTACAAAAATATATGTGTTGTACACTCGTTGGTGAATAAAAAACAGAACAGAAGAGTGCAGCTTTATGCCACTTGCTCAAATAATACTTCATATGCAGAAATGCATCCGCAGAAAATTCTGGCAAGGGGCGAGCTTCGGCGTAAGCGATATTTAGTCATTCTTGAAAATGGGAAAACGTGAGGCGCATAAATTGACGCCGCCAGAAAACTGAACTGAACTGAGCCGAGCTGGGCTCTGACTTCACGCAAGCGAAATTGCGAATCCAACTGGCGAATCTCTGAATGAACCGAACCGGGTCCGCGAGGCAGTTTCTGGCTGGATTGGGGTGCTCCGACGGAGGTGATGGAGAGATACCGAGCCGAGCTGTGTGGGTGGCGGCAATTCTTCTCCTTCTACACGCTGACTGCGGCTATTAATAAATTTATTTTCGCTGCATGCTTGAAATAAATTGTGGAGTCACGTGAGCCGTGCTCAGCGCGCTTTGATTTGCCTGTGACGTTACAGGGGGAAGCCCGAGGAAACCCGGCCAAGTCTCTCTCCTGTCTCTTGGGCAATCCGGCGACAGCTGTCAGCTGCCAGTGCGTGGGTTCCATTCTCCCCCAAAAAAACCTTCTCCTCGAGCCATCTGGCAACTGGAACTCTGCCTCTCTGTCCCCGTCTCCCAACTGAATGTCCAAAAGCGCGTCTTCTTCAGTTTCAATCGGTTTTGCGTGGAAACGTGCCCGCCGGCGGCTTCCTCTGTTTGCCAATTGAATGGAGGTTGAGTTGAGTTGAGCTCGGTTGAGGAGGTGGAATTGGTGGCACCGCCCACCACCATCCAGAAAATAAACAAACAGGAAAGCCCTCAAAAGCGCAGTTACCACCGAGTGACGAACATAAAATACCCTGCGCTATTAAAAGTCTTTGTATATTTTTCTCTGTGGTTAAAGTATTATTTGCTTGATTGATTTGAAATTTTGGTATGTGGTTAGACCACACTTCAGGTCATAAATCTCTAAATTTGTATCGATATTTGCAGGTTTGAAGTTTGTAGTCATAGATTTTATAGTTATCTTTTAGTTCATATACCCCTCGAGTACCCTGCTGGAAAAATCGAAAAATGAAAGAAACAATCGATATGCTGGCGAATTCACGCATCGCCGAGATGCGAAAAGCAATTACACATGTCCTATTCAATTCCAGGCAGCATTCAGCGATTCAATATTTATATTTTCCCTCCTCCCATGAAAATCCGCCTCACTCCCAGCTTTTTAATTAGTGCGAAACGTTTGTACATTATTTTCATTTATGATTCTCTGGTCCACTTTTATTTGCCCTCAAATATAAGCGAGAGCATGTAGAAATTAATATTGTAGCAGAGGGGAAAGTTTTGGATGGAACAAAACATTTGAGAATTGCCAAAATGTTTACTATGAGTTGGCTTTTAATTTAACACAGAAAATGTGCAGGGCGGGACGAAGTCCGGGGGCTTGCAACTTAATTACCTAAATATGTGAGCAAACTAATTCCATGCTCGGTGGGGAGACCTTCAACTGCAGTCGAAAATGTTTAAATGAAAGAGCCATATTTCAGAGCATTTAATTAAAGGTTTTAATCGGGGGAATTATTTATTGAATACAAAACGAAATCCCCAGATAAAAGGCAGTCCCCAAAACGAAGAGGAAATAAATAAAATGGAATCGCATTTAAAGGATATTTTAAGCCACAAAAGGTCAGGCGTGGGCTGGCTTTAAAGTCGGGTGAGGCCTTGGCCCCAATCAAAAATTGCTCTATTTTATCCGGAAAGTCAGGATGGACTGAGACGTGGCATCCTGAACGTGTCTGGCAAACGAAAACGGAGAAAATGGAGACTAAATGCTCTTGGTAATTTGCTCTAATAATGAAGAGGAAGCTCCCAGCCGGATCCTTTTCGAAATAATTGAGTCAACTTGCTGGCCAATATAATATCATTTGATCAGAGTGTGGCTACACTCCCTCCGATTGCCATGCATGAAAATTGAAATTTTATTCAAATGTCCGACGGGGACAAGTCCTCAGCGAGGCAGATAAAAGTGACAGCTTTCGTTGGATTTACATAAATTATGAGGACGAGATCTACGGTCCCCAAAAAGAGAAAAAAGAAAACTAGAAACCGAAAACAGAAAACATTTATCCAAGTGCATAAATGAGTTGATTTGTATGCGCGAGCGAACGAAATGGAAACTAATAGAGTTGTATAACGAGTTGGGGGAAAAACTGGTAACCGGCTAGGAAAACCGCAGGGCCTGCTCTTTATTTTTTATTTTCCAAGCCATCGGCAGCTGATAAACTTGGCTTTTTTATTGCCAATTCAAATTCAAATCGAAATTCACCGAATGTGAAATCCAGGGCTTGGAATTTCTCTGTGGGATCGATACGATTCGATGCGATCGATAGATCGATTTTGATTTTGAAATAACCCAAGACTAATGAAGCCCAGCAGAGATTAGATGGAAGATTTCGTTTTACAACATTTCTGTTTTCGAGAAGACAGTTAAGATAAGGGCTAACGATGGCTGAGATCCCAGAACTAGTTGTCAAGACTTTATAGCTCCGTTAGGGACTTATCTGGGAGATAAGTAAATTTGAAGTAAGGGGAATTGCCTTAAACCCCGACAAACCAACTAGTTAATGCTGTCTTGGCTTATGTCAAAATTGATGAAACTCCCTTCCCTTTCCGAACAGTAAGGAAAATGCCAAACAAAAGCCAGGGGATTTGAGCTACTGCCACACACATCGTGTGGGAGCCCTGGCCGTTCGTTCCCGTTCCCAGATTCATAATTTTCGACAAACAAATCGCTTTATAATCCCTTTTCAAACACACTCGCCCCGCCACTTGGCTTCGCTCTAATCCCGAGCTGTCAATAAGACATTAATGCCTACTCCTCGGGGGTTGGGGCCAAGATCGAGTTACAAAAAGGACAACACACACACACTCGAGACGAGATAGGGCTCAACACATTTTCCATTTTCCTCATTTTCCTCACACTTGTTGAGGGAACACACAGAAAAAGGGCACTTGAATTTTTTTAGGGCTGGAGCTCGCTGCATATTTATGATAGATTTTGTTTAAAATTTAATCTTCAGCCAGGGAATGGGAATGGGTTTCTATAACTCAGAAGTTATGACTCTGAGGAGCAGCGTCTTCTTTCCATTCCAACTGGCAAGTGTCTAATGCAATTTGCTTGCCAACGAACTCAATAAAGGCTGTCCTGGAGCTGGATGGGGGAATCTCTTTCAGGCAGGAGCTGGAGTCGGAGCTGGTGCCTTGATAGATTCCCCCGGACAGCCGCGGGCCACACACGCGCAGAAGGCAAAAAGAAATACCTTTACACACACACACATCACCTTTAACTCTGGCCACTTTTTGCCATCATTTTTCTTGCTGGCACAGAGGAGCCTCCTTGAAGTCTACACCCTTACAGGTAAGCTTGGAAGCAGTTATTCCGACTTGGTCCCCACTGTACCTGGCCTGCAGCCAGAAGTCCATCTATCCAGGGAGCTTTGCCTCAACTCCTGGAGGTTCCCTAGTCCCTCGTTCCAGGGAAATAATCAAAGGCAGCCAGCGAAAAAATAAAATAAATACGAAAATCAATATGTAGGCGTAAGCAGCAGCAGCAGGAGCAGCAGCCGGTGAAGCTGCTCGTCCATAGCTACGTTATCCATAAGATACACACACAGGAAACATAAAATGAATTAATTCCTTGTTGTTAGCACAGGCGAACAACGCAGTCTAATCGAAAAGCAAGTGAAAACAGACACTCCCTCCGAAGAGACAGGGAAAAATATATGGCAGTGATTGGCTGGAGTTTCCATCGGAAAAACCTGTCAGGGAAATCTTCATCACATCCTTAATATGAACTGACAAAAGTATCAATAGAAAGCTCAGGCTTTTTAAGGATAGTAATTGCAATCTGACTTGATTTGACATATAAGCCTTAAAGGAGCTAATTTCAGAAGATATTTATAATACTCTGTGCTATAAAATATGACTTAAAGTACAGTAATCAGCTTAACGTTTTTTTTTTTACTATTTCTCAGTTTTTTCTCATAGTTAAACCCTCCTTGATGACATTTTCCCCCGGTGTAGCCTCCTTTGTAGAACAATAACTACTCCCAATCTGGTTCGGGGGCGTGGATGGCCAAGACAGTGCAAACATGTTTAGGGCGGCTGAGAGCTGCAAAGCCCGACGAAAAAAAATAAAATAAAGAGAAAAACAAGGACAGAGACACAAATCTTGGCACATAAAACAATTAGCAGGCTGTGGCAGGAGGGAACACTAGGAAGGGAAACTGGCAAGGGAAAGGACTACAAGGACTAGAGCGGCTTACCAGGGGGTGTGGCGAGAATAAATGACAACAGTTTCGGGGCTGGGGGAAATTAGTTTGGATCCCTCATACCCCTCTCCGTAATATTTTATTCTATTTATTTTTCTTCATGTTTTTCGGGGACTGCAGAAATTTATGAATATTAAATGAGGAGAGTCAAAGCCGGCAGCAATTTATGGCACATGCAAATGCCTCATATATCAAGTGGTTGTGTGAAGTCATAAAGCACAGCAAACAGGGAAAACAGGGAAAAACCGGAGAAGGCAGGGAGACAGGCAGGACCTAAGGACAACTGTCCAGTCTAGGACAATGTTGGCCCAAGAGGACAGGACATGGCAGGACAAACAAATTTCCAATCGCAAGCAAAACATTTTCCCTGACATTAATAGCAAAATGGGAAAATAGGAAAATAGCAAAATACATGTGAGGGAAGAAGACATTGCCTATGTTATATCTATATATATATATGCTTTATATAGCGATAATACCCTGTGGGTACAGGGGCGGGGGTGTTGGCTATGTCATCGTGTCTGCCTGCTTGACTGGCAAAAACAATAGATTAACGTTCTCCGCTTTTGTCCTGTCCGAAAGTCGACAGAAAAAGGTCAAAGTTGGCCGAAAACCCCCAGGATCCGAGGAGTGAGATGTTAAAATAATAAAGAAATTTCGATGTGAGCCGAGAGATAAATTGAAATACGCATAAATATATTATTGTGTCGCTCTTTGGATAGATAAGAATCTCAATGAATTAAAATATCTCTCACTCTTCAGGGGTTTCTATGGGTTACCAGGTCCCCCACTTTCAATGGCTCTCAATAAACTTAATTCCAACTCTCACTCCAACTCTCATCGAATTATAAACAAATAAATACATAAAACCAACTCCGAATGGGGGGAGCTCATAAACCAAGCTAAAAACCGGGCACATAAAAGCCAATGCCAAGGCAGTCAACAATATTGGCCAAGACGACGCAAAATGGCCATCAACTTTAATTGAGTTGAAGAACAAAAAAGCACCAGCACCAGCCAGCGCCGGCAGCTGGAATAGAAGGAGGAAAATATCTCCGAATAAGCCAGATCGAGGGGCGAGCTGGAGCCGGAGCTGGAGCTGGAGCTCACTGGGCGAAAGCGGAAGGAATTTTAGCAAATTAGATTGTTTTCCACTTGAGTTCGTTTTAACGCTCACGGGACGGGAGTCCAGGAGAGGTCCCAGCTCTCTCTCCACCTTCAACTCCGGGAATGGGACTGACTCAGCTCAGTCTGGTAATCTTGTTCCCATTCCCCTGGCCAGTTGGTACTGGCTTCACCGGGAGTTACCTTACTTGTACACTCTCAGAAATAAAAGGTAAAGAGTTAAGATGTCTCTTAACAAATATATATAGGAACCTGTCTCTAGAGTCCAGGTTTTTTGCCATAATTAAGTGTTAAATATTTTACAATTAAAGAGCAAGGCTTACAAGTTAAGTTAGGGTATTAAAACATATTTTTTCGGGCACTGCAGCCACCCACCGAGCGGGGAATAAAAAACAAAAAGCAAGAAGACCCAGTAACAAGCCCAAGCAGAACAACGAGGGTAAGTAGAATCGTTGCCGTTTGGGTTTCCGTTCGCTGGAACAATCATCACTCACTCGCTCGCCAGAAAATTGATGATAATAATCGCACGTACTGGCGGGGCAGCAATTGCTGGGGAGTGGGTCTTGCTCTGGTTCTGGTGCTGGCTCTGACTCTGGTTCTGGTTCTGGGTTCCAACTGGGTCTGGTCCCCGTAATACCCCAGCTTAGTGGCGATACCTTCGCCGGTGATGGCCAGCAGCTGGTCCGCTTCGCGGCGAGAATCTCCTCCAAAGGGACACCTTGCGGCGCTGTCATTAAAGCCAATAAAGTGGTCGCCAAATGACATTGTCAGCGCGTCGCTTCAAAGGCAGCTGCTAGTCCTAGTCCCCACTGTACCCCCACCTGCCGCCTCACCTACTAAGCCCCACTGTACCCCCCGAATTTGCTCTCCTTTTTTTTTATGCGGGTTTCGGCTCTTCTTTTTTTATCAGCCATGCCGACAGCAAAAAATGAAGCGAATTTATCTCTATTACAGTTAGCTGCCGCCGTGCCACGCCCCTTTGTTGACGCGCCCATCATTTGTATTGTTGACATGTTTCGAAGGGGGCCAGGGGGGCGTGGCTGGCAAGTGATAGAGCAGATACAGATTTGAGGAGACAGCTGCGGATTCCCGATTCTAGGACTCTAAAAGCAAACTCGAGTTAAGCTAGCTTTGGACATTTTGCCGGGAAAAATGATTGATGGTCGTCGTCGCCGAAAAACGATTTTCCACTTTGAAAAGCGGCGGAGGGAAAAAAAATGAGATGGGAGTCGCAATTGCGGAAATAATGGAAAATGCTTAGCATACTTGAGATAATCTATGGGCAAAGCTAAGAAAGGCAGTCTAAATAAACTTTCTAAAGTCGAAAATATTAAATTTCTTAGGGTAAACGAAGTCAAAGGATCTAAATTACAAGTTCATGGAACATTTAGAGATTAAATGTCATGCCTTTGACAAGAAATTTGAGTATCCCTTTTTTTTAGAGGAAATATAAAGCATATGAAAATTAAATCCCATACTAATTCACCTCAATAATATTTATTATTATAAATAGAAAGCCTTTACAGACCTTAAATTAATTTCAAACCCCTCCCAGAATTAATCTCTCCTTAATTTATCCCCCCTGAGAATATTCCCACACGCTCATTCCCTCCCATAATAAATCAACATTAAACATTTTCCGAAAATGTAAATATCATAAAAGATTGTTAACATTAACTGTCTAATTTGTTGTCATTCCGAGTGGCCGTCGCTATCATCAGTCCCCGCATTTTTTGAGCTGTCGTCGTCTTCGCCTCCGAGAGCTTCTTCAGTGGTCGAAACACTATATTCCATGGTGGCAACATGGCCTGCAGCTATTCTGGCACAAAAATCGAGGAAAACAACGACGTGAAAAGCTACTCAACCAGCAGCTACTCAAGACAGCAGACAGAAGACAGAAGACAGTAGATGGGAGACTGGAGACTGGAGACTGAAGAAACGTGTTTGAGGAACCCGCACGCTAATAACTCTGGCTTTGACGTTGGCCAGATTAATGACGGACGGAATCATTTTAGCCAACTTAAATCACGGTAAATGCACAGACAGCCGACAGAAGATGAAGTAGCACTCGGATAAAGACAGAGAGACAGAGAGAGGGACTCCCAAATATTTTTGGGCAAACATTAATAAAACCAGAAGCTTTTAGGGAAGATCACAAAATGAAAGAGCAACTGCATGCATAATTTACTCGGGCGTTCGGCGTTCAACGGCTTTTCCACTAAGAGTTTTTCAGTCGAAGGAAAATACAGAAAATACGGAAGAAAATACGTGAAGAAAAAAAGGTTTTTCCCGTTGTCTTAGAGCGAGTCCAGGGCCATGGCATGACCATGACCATAGTCTACTGATAGATATAGCCATAGTGGAGTGAATTCCAAATGGAGACGACATGAAAAACCTTTTATCTAAAAGTGCTTTCGGCTTTCCCCGCCGCACTCTCTCTCCCTTGTTCCGAGAGATGTCTGTATTAGCCAAGCAAATGCAACTGGAAATTAAGCAACAGACAACAAAGCAAAGAGGAGACACCACTAAAAAGACTCGGGGTCCAATAATTTGTGCCACTACAAAGGCAGCGAACAATACAAAAAGAGCTGAAAAACAGAGGCCGCTAATTTAGTTACTAACGCTTTCCGAAAAAAACCGAAAAAATAACCCCGAAAACCAGAGAACCACAGAGCCAGAAAACCCTCATGTACCTGCGGTTAAGCGGGCCAGTGCAGTGGCAGTGGCTGAGGGGGAAATTGTGTAGCCGCCGCTGCTGATGATGGCTAATTAGTTGGGACAGAATCTATCATATCACGATGTCTTCGTTCCACGGCAAGAACAACAATAGTTTGGT
The DNA here is from genome assembly GCA_008042535.1 of Drosophila tani. Classification (NCBI taxonomy): domain Eukaryota; kingdom Metazoa; phylum Arthropoda; class Insecta; order Diptera; family Drosophilidae; genus Drosophila; species Drosophila tani. The sequence goes on along the minus strand of VNJO01003451.1, from coordinate 88,211 downwards.
TGGCGGGGGAAGCCCCTTAATTGCCGCCCTTTGTTGGGTGAAAATTACTGCACATTAAATGGCAACTCTCGGCGCGTTTTCGAACTATTTTCAGCCTTTCAACTCGCACAGTCCGACCGCAATTTAATTGGTCTAATAAAAGTTGGACACTGCCCATGGATGTATATACATTTTAATGCTAATGTGCACACATTTGTCGGCCAATCCGCCATTAATCAGCATTGGGGAAAAAGGCAGACCGCCAGAATTACAAATTATATATATTTCAGTGCATATATATAGCTATGGTAAGCTTTGTACATGTTTTTGCGGTTTCAGTCCGGGTTTGGACTCGTGTTCTCGGCTTTTCGCACAACTAAAGTTTTAATTATGAAAGCACAGGTATAATTAGGAATAGCAGATATTAAAATAAAGTATCTACAAAGTAGACTTGTAAAACTAAGCTTGTATTAAAATATTACAAGGGCTTTATTTATACGTTTAAAAATAATTTAAGCAGATATTCACACAAATTCTACCAATATTTGTATTTGTTTAAGCAGCAAACGTAATAAAAGCATTTTAAATATTTTGTATACACATTTCTCAACTAATTTATTCACCTGTTTCCCCCTTTTTAGGCAGTGACTCATTCAAGATGTATATTTTCCTTGTCTCTTAAAAACACATCTCCTATTTATACTCAGAGGACTCCCCTTAAAACCTGTTCTCAGCCAGGCTATCTTTAACCTGTCTATAGACTTCCTACCCGTTGGAATGCCACTGCCAACAATCTCTCACTTCCAACCCCAAATTTCCTCCAATTTCCCTGCGTTGGCAAAACCCTTTGGGAAGCTACATTCCTGGCATATTTTCCCACTGCCACTTGGCTTGGCTCTTGGTAACCACAACAGAAACAGAAAGCAGAAACACCTCCTTAACTAAATGGGCATGCAAAGCATATTACATTTCCTCGCCCACCTGCCTCTGGGTGAAATTAAATGCCGACTCCAACACCTTCGCCCAGTATATATATTTCCCCGATATTTGTTTTAATTTTAAGCCAGCCGCAAAGTCAAAAAGTTGCACCCACGCCCCAGGGAACCCTAAACCTATAACAGAAAACCAAAACCAAGAACCGAATGAACCTTGGCCAAATGATGCGTGAAATTCAATACAGTGGCTCTGGGCTCCGCCCCTTTTTATTTTCAGGACCAAGGTCTGCTAGTGTAAACACACACACACTCTGGCCTCGCTGACTCCTGCTCCTGGATGCCGAAGGAGCCGTAAAAGGGATGCGGACGAAGGACGCTGATGGGCTGACTAAGTGTTCCTCGAGTTTTATTTTTTCGCTTCACTTCGGCTTGGGTTTTTCGGTTCTGAAAATGGGTCTGGGTCTGGGTTCTGGGTCTGTCTCTGGTTGGGGGGTTCTGCTGGTGTTTGTCTTTCGCTTTGCCGAATGTGTGAAAAGGCATCAAATGGCGTTAAAAACGCTTAAGTACACTAAGACAAGGCGGCACTATGAGAAATAATTTCTAGAAATTTTTTTAGGTAAATAAATCAAAAGGGTTTAATAAAGAAAAGATTAAGTAAATTCCTGTTTATACATATTGAACACTATCTTTTATTTCTTAAACCCTATATATGGTTTAATATTTCTGGAAATGATATTTAAACTTCATTTAAATATTGCTTTACATTTTATAGACATTTTTGAGCTATACAATTATTTTAATTGTCACAAAGCCTTATAGCTTCTTTAGGACTGTTTAATAAAATTATTGAACGTTTCTTTGATAAGTCCTGCTTATCCTTGTACCCAAATATTTTTGCCAAGTGCACATGTCACTCAGTCTGGGCAGGGGTTCCGCCTTGGGCTTCGCCTGGATTCTGTCTGTGGGATTGGATTGGACTTGGGCTTGGGCTGGGGATTGGCACTGGCACTGAACCTGCTGCGACCATAAATTCCATTGATTGTCGCGCCAGCGTTTTGTATGACAAGTTCGAAGTCTTGTATTGTCTGTCGCCGCGTTTTGTCTTGCGTTTGTATGACTTCTGTTGCCGGCCCAGCCGGGCACACCTGCTCCCCCCGGGGCCCTCTAAAGCCCCCCCTGGCACTCCGCCTCTGCTGCCACTCACCTGCCAGCATTCGTTTGTTTACTGCCTGCCTGCTGCCGCCGCTTCTTTAGTTTCTTCAGTTCGCCTGGGTTTCTTGAGTTTCCCTGAGACTGGCCCGCATGTCACATAAACCGCATCTGGGCGTCCCCATTCCCCCTAAATTCTGGCACTCGGGAAGTGTGAAGCGGAAACCAAACAAAAGCCGCCTAAAACAACTGCAGGTAAGACTCTGGCCAAAGAGATAAGGTGTCCATCAGTCCGCGCTGTCCTGGGCATAAGCGAATTTTAATATTATATAGCGGAGTCTCTCCACTCAAGACTCCGAGACTCAATCTCTTCAATCTCTGCGGCGCTTGCTTTTCTCGCTTTTAGTTTTTTGTTTGCCCTTAACTTTACGAAAAAGCCTGGCCTTTTTACACCTCGAAAATAGCCCCCTTTTGTGGGCAACTATCTCGGGGGTTTTTATTTGAGTTTGTCGCTGCTTACTTAACAACTTGTCGCCCCGATCCCGTGGAAAATTGCCAAGCATGTCCTTTGCCCGAAGGCATAAAAAAAAGCTGACAGGGGACTCCTTATTTTGTTTTTTCCCTCTTTTTTTACGGCTTTGTTTGCTGGCCTCCTTTGCATAACTGGCTACAAATATTCCGCCAAAGTTGGCCAAGTTTTCGCTGAAGCAGGGCTTGGCAAGTGATGGAAACGAAATTTTTGACACGCGCCCAGAAATTTGAGAGGCAAAGCTACTCAGGGATTTGAGCAGAAGGTAAAGGGAAAGTTTCTAAAAAAGAGAGGAAACTTTTTAGATTCGAAAACCACATGCTCTTAAATTGCACTTGAGGCGATGTGCATATTCCATTTCAATTTCGGCCATTTGCCATTTGAAAAGCATTTCAAATAATTCGAAACTTTATCCTTTGTCACCTAAAAACTTTATCCTTGAAGCACACACTCTTGGCCATCACTTATTGTTACTGTCGAAAATTCCTTTTCCACATTTCCATCGAACTTTTCGGCCCAAACTTACACAACCTGCTAAATCCTTTGGCCGGGGACTAAAGGGTAAGCGGGGCAAGCCAATCTCTTTTTAAGCTGTTGGACGAAAAAAAGGAAACTTTCACTTTGTTGCCCAGGACGATCAACGCCAGAAGTTTAGTCCTGGCAAGGGAGGGAAAAAAGTTCTAAAAAGTTCCGGTATTAAGTCCATTTAACCCGCCATTGAACTTTACGCCTCAACGGCCGGCTAATGCAACAAAAACTGCAGGATCCAGAGCGGGGGAGAGACTTGAGAACTTGCTGCATAGTAACCAAAGGACCAGCAAGGACAACAAAGTAAATGAGCAGCCGGCAGGAGCAGCAGGCAAATGGGGATAAAAAAATACGGAAAATGAAACGAAAACGAACAACTTTTGTGGCAACCGAATTTTCCATTCTTTTATTTTATTTTTTCCTGCCACTGCAACCTGCAGCACGAAACAAAAAAAAAAAGAAAAAGGAGGAGAATTCAATAAAATAACGCTTTCCATCTGGCCAGAAGTGGAGGTTGAGAGGACGAAACTAAAGTAAAGTTTTCCCAGGGACAATTTTCGTGAAATTTGTACGGCCACGCCCCCACCTACCACCTCCCACCTCGCACCCTGGGGGGAATCTACGCCATTTTGGCATTAAACTTTAACAATGGACGCTAGCGCGTGTGAAAGAAAGGAGCGAAAGGAGCCAAAGGACGAGCGGAAGTGAAAGAAGCCGCAAAAGTATTCCGAAAAAGGACCAAGAATAGCGAAAAAAGGAGGCGGTGGGCGATGGGCGGTGGCATTGCGGCCATTTGTACTTAAACTGATCTACTCTGGTTGTAGCTCAAGTTCTCGTCCTGCCCCCCACGCCCCAATATCCTTGTATCCGAATCTGTCTCCATGTGTAAGCGTGCGTTTATCCTGCTTACAGCTGCACAGATAAACATTTTCGTTAGGAAATGCACGAGGACACAAAATAAGAAAAGCGGCACGGGGCTAAGGATTCTCCAGTGCACATCCTCAGGCCGCTGCATCCTCTCCTCGCATTTTCTGTGTGACTTGTTTGAATGCAGACTTTGTCTGGCTCGCAAGCAAAATGTTAAATTTCACAGCCAGCATATGCGGCAGCGAAGGAAGAAGTCCTTCTGAGGCGGTGTTCGAGGGGGGTTTCTATGGAGATTATTACAATAAATAAATTTCCAATAATTTCTTGTTATATTTATACTTTAATTAACTTTGTAAAGTGCTTTTAGGTGTATTTAAAATATTATAAACTCCTTATTTTATTCAAAAAATAATTCACTGACTGGAAAATGTATTGTACATTTTTCTTTTTATTTAATAAAAATATTTTATAATTACTATTTCTAAAAAAATGATTAAGAAAATCCCATTAAAATGATTTCCTAGTGTTTCCAACCCCTTTGAACCCGCGCCTCTGTCCGGACTTTGGCTGCGCTTTGGCACAACTTACTATTATCGCAAGATAAATGCCAGTTCCACATAACTAAGACTTACCCGGAGTCCTGGCTCCGCTGCAGCTTGCTTCCAGCTTGCTCCACAGCTGCTGGCAGGATGCTCGGCTTAGTCCAACAAAGCTGCTAAGCCGCCAGCAAGGATAAGAGTAAAAAAAGCGAGGAGGAGCAAAGGAGGTACTGCAAGGGGGCAACCTGCATAACTGATGGCTCCACCAGATGCAGGCCTCGCACTGGATCGGGGCTCTGGATTCTGGATCCTGGCATTCGCGGCATCTCCCTGTGCTGCGGCCCGGAATTTTAATAGAGCAAATTTCAACAACAAGCCAGATAAAAATGAGAGCAAATAGAAAATGCGCGGCGTTTTATTCCGCGCTGGTAATAAAACTTCAAAATGAAGTTTAGAAAACTTTTTAAATGCCTTTCTCCTTGGTGATGGCGATGGACAGGCAGGACTCACTCACCTCCTCCTTCAATAGCCACGCACAAGGCAGGCATACATAGTCACGCAAAAAAAAAGGAAAAATAAATAAAACAGGCCATAATAACGATGATGACGCCTACAACACAACGCCCACGAATGGGGCCACGCCCCGCTCTGGCCATGTCCTGGCAGGATCCGCGCAAAATGCTAAACGGGCCCCAAGGACCAACCGAGAACAGCTCGGCCGGCTTTTTGCAAATTTACGATTATGATTATTACAAGTCGACGTCTCTCCTCCTCTCCTGCTCCTGCCCAAAACGAGTGTACGAGTACGAGTGGGTGTTGTGCCATTGGAATGGGCCTGACATTTGGACAGCTGCTGTAGGAGCTGCGAAGGACGAGGATTCCCAGGAACTCGGAGGAGCAGTGCCAAAGAATGCGTCAAGGCATTTTAGCACGGCTTCAGAGACGGAGCCACAGCTGAGCAAAAGTTGTGCCAAAGTTATTACAACTCTTAAAGATGCCACCGGGGGCGGGATGTATCTCAGGGATGTGCTACGACCTCCTTGGGGTGGCTGGCATGGCTGGGGCGCAGACATTGACCTCCACTTGGACAGCGTCTGGAAATCGGCAAATTCCATGGGGCATAATAAACGTAAGATAAAAGTCAAAGAGGGACAAAAATTATATAATAAACTGTACACCGAAATGAAATTATTGCAACGAGGGTGGGCCAAGTTAAAGGCTGGGGGAAAAGGAGGACTCGGGGATGTTATCGGGGGCTTTTGCCGGATTGCTCCTGAAGCTGAAGCAAATAAAAGTTGGATGTGCAAGCGTTTCGCGGTGTTTCGGAACTTTGTTTGCCAGTTGGTTTTGAGGAATACTCTAAAATGAAGTTTGGGGTGAATTTTTGAGTTTTATGTTGTTTTATTTAATAGGAAAAAACTTATTTAAAACACTACAAACTGTAGGATAAAAGGGAATTTCATTTTCAAAAGAGTATACAAAACATCAGCATCACATATTTATTTAGAATTTAATTTACTAATACAACACTTGTAAAACAACGTTCTCTTGGCTCTTAATATATATACAATTTGATACCAAAAGGTATTGATTCCCTAGATTAAATAGTACGCATTTATTGAACCTTCTCTTATATATTTTTCATAGAATAATTAAAACTTTTAAATATCAACATTCCCTTAAAATAAAATATCAACATTCCCTCAAAAATAAAGAGTATTTAAAAAATATGACCCTGCTAATAAAAATGTCTCCCCTCTCGCGTCGTCATGTTTCCAGAACTTTAAAACATTTTTTGTGACCCAGGAAGGGAGATCGGAGAAAAAAAAGCGTTTCTCTTCTGGATACTGTAAAAATAATGCCGAGTTTGTTGGGGCTGGGTTGCCGTAGACACACCTACACGTACACTCGCAGGCACAACAATAAGTCAGGAATGCAGGTTCTGGCAAGGAGGGGAACCCAAAAGCACAGGGCGCTTTCGGCTTATCAAGTTGAGCGCATCAAATTCTCAAAAATAATATACCAAATCATAAAGGCATGACGATGAGCAATTTACCAAAAGCCAAATACTCGCAGGAAAAAACGAGGAGGAGCTGGGGAGAGAGAGATTCAAATCAAGAACGTGCCCCGAAAGCAGGAGAAGTGGCCCAGTCAAGGCGATTATATACGTATAAATAGGTATACTTTCGGTTGCTGCTTTCGGTAAAAACAACAAACTAAATGATTAATGATGAACCGCTTTTGTCTGCCAGCTCCGAGCATTTCATTTTCACTTTTCCTTCGACTCGGAGTCGAAGTCGGAGCCGTAGCAATTGAAAACTGAAAATGTTATTTTTCAACTTGAACTTCGATGGCTTGTAGCCTGTATTGTAGTTGTGTTGGCCCCACGTCACACTCTGCTCTCCGAACTGTAATCACTTTGTCATTGCCATCATTTCTCAGCATCAATTGTTTAGCGGCTCGACATAAATTCACTTCAGAACCCAACCAGCTCAGCGTCTCTAATGGAAATTGAGAGATACAAGGGGCCATCACAAATGTATCTGCTGCAGTCGGGGAAAAGTCGATGTTCGAGTGGACTTCCCTGGAATTGGCCTCGAACTTGGCCCTCTTTCAAGTCCAGTCGGTGCCGACCGAGGCTGGAATCACACTCAAAGAAGAATTTCTGCAGCAATGATATTCGATATAAATCGAACTTGAATTCTTTGTTTTGCAAGATAGAGTTCCGCCTCGATTAGGGAAATTAAAGCGAGTCTTAACAATATGAAACCTCAAATGTCACTCCACATAATTTCGGCTTAGTCACACTCGGATTGGTAACAGAGTTTAGTCTTGGCCAGTGTTATTCCCGGTTAGATCTCCATCAACGATGCATTGGCTCCTCGCAGTGCTCCTCCTCGTCGGGTGCGCCAGCACCTCGATTGGCTTTCAAGGCGTTTCGGTGAATACATCCACGTCTAACCTGGATGAGGCAGGCGGATCCGTCTCTGTGCCAAAGAAGGGATACCATTCCCAAACTAATGTCGGAGCCAATAAAGATATCAATATTAAGCCACCGAAGAATGTGGCATCGGGCGGCGGCGCCGATGGCATACTTATCGTCAGCAACAGCCATGTGCTGAATGGCACTCAGATGAATAAGGTGAACTCCAAGGTGGAATCGTATATGACCACCAGAAGACCAGCAGCTCCAGCAGGATCATGGATGCCATTCCCGGGACAAACGGGACAAATACAGATGCCCGAAATAACGCCCATAGTGATACCACCAATAGGGTTTCCAAACAGTCGATCATCTATGGCTAATCACACAATGAGTACAACTAGCGAGCGGCCTATATAATATGTTATATACGGTTGTCGATATAGAAAGGAGTTTAATAAACTTAAATTAACTCTTCTAGAAAAGTAAAGATCAAAGGCATTTTCCTTAACTCAACCTTCAAGCATTTTAAGGCTTGACTAACTGGGGATTTAATGATTATTGGATATGCTATATGCTATATAACTCTGTGAACCCACCTCGTTTTGATTTGTCGGCGTGCCAATTAGCCCGTTGCGTTTGCCAATTGGAATGTTCACTTGACTTTGCCTTGTGTTCAATGCGGTTTTTATGGCTCTAACAGAGGTTGTTGTTGTTGCTGCTGCTGCAGATGTTGCTGCTGTTATTGCTGTTGCTGTTGTCCTTTCACGCGGCGACAACGCGGCGTAGACGTAATCCACAACTTGAGTACCGTTTAGTGGCCGCTGTTTCTGTGCAAGGATAACGGTAATTAACCCGTCGGGGTCGCCTGGTCGCCTGGCCGCATTGCATGCCTCTCTCTCGCCTGACACTATTTCAATTTCTTTTATTTTCTCCACTCAGCTGGGCACACTGGGGCTTGCACTCACACACTAACACACACTTGGCCACACTCTCTGCACTATGCGCTAATTTTTTGCTTTGAACCGCGATTGCATTTGCTTGCCTTTTTACACTTTTTGCCTGGTCGGCGCGTTGTTTTTTCGAAAGAAGAAAATTCCAAGACGACGACAACGGCGATGTTCTTTACGTGTGTTTGTTTGGTTTTTTTTTTTTATTTTTTTATTCAGAACTTTTTCTCCTTTTTTTAGCCGGCTCTGGCGCTCCAGCGGCAGCAGCAGCAGCTCTTCCGCCAGAAACAAGCTTCGCGGAGCCAAGCAGGTTGACCAGGTTGGCAGGAGGCGAAGCTGCTGCAGTTGCCACAGACGAAGACGATGTTGCAGGGGCGCGGCAGCAACTACAATCTGCAATCTGTTTGTGGCATTAAATCAGTGAACCAAGACCGTTCCGACTTGGCCAGATTTGTTTATGTGCCGTTCTCACTCCGCTCGCTCCTCGCTCCTCGCACTCCTCTCACTCCTCTCACTGGTTATGCAAATTGCTGCAGTACGAACAGCTCAATTAACGCGGAATTTCGGCGGCGGCGGCGATGGTTGCAATAAGACCGCAGATCGCGCCAGATCCTGTCATAACATGTCATTAAAAGGGACTCGGTAACACTCGTGCTGGTGCTCGTGCTCCTAGTGGCTCTGGCTGGATGGCTAGCTAGTGGCGATGCTACGATGTTGCGAGTAAATGTCTGCCTGGAGTCCCGATCACTTTTCCGCTGGCACGTCTCGAACCGGTCTCAAGTATCTACTGAACGGCACGCACTGGGAACAGGTCCGTCGAGGCCCGAGAAACGCCAGCGGAACGAAGTGGAAGCGGACCACTCACAGTCTCACGAATCTCACTCAATCGGAGTGAGTGGGAACTCGTAAAAAGAAATGGAACTCACTCATTCGTGGACTCACTCTTTCAGAGTTTTAGGAGGCAAGTCGGTCAGGTGTTTAAGCCGCTGCCGCAGTTGCGTCCGCATCTAATTGTGAATGATTTATGTGGGTCGTCGGCCCCCGCCAGGCGGCATTACTATAAACCGGGGGATAGCAGGGAGCATCATCATCCTCCTCGCCACATCACCAGGAACAGAAACCGAAACAGCAACGGCAACAGCAGCAGCCGCAGAAAGAAAGTGCCATGAGCCGATGCAGTTCGCGCAATCGAAATGAATATTCAGATTGCCCAAAGAGCGGGATTTTTGAGGTGGCAAGTGCCAAGCAGCACTGAGAAAAAATGGGATATAGTAGGTAAATTCCTCTAGAAGTTACAAAAAAATGTATTACATTTTTAAAGAGCTGCAAAATATGTTTTAGCTAAATTTTGATTAGGGTATAATTAACTATTTAATTGTGTATTATGATATGTAAATAGGTATTATTTTCAATACTGAGAAAAAATATTATAAGATAGGCAAATAACTCGAGGAACTTTATAAAAATGTATTACATTTTTAAATTCAATTAAATAGTTTATACTAAATTTATTAATAAACAAATAGGTAACCATTGATTTAGGTAATATATTTTGTGAGAAAATATTATTTAAACAATGGTTAAGGGACATCATCACTAAGAAATATATACCAAATAGTTAAGGAATTCTTAAACTACCTTTTTATTGACAAATACAATTAATAAAAATGTTAATTATATTTTTAAAACATCTGGTTGATTTGTATTCCTAAAAATGATTACAGATACCTTAACATAAAACTGATAATTATACAACATAATCCTTAAATTGTATAAAAAAATAGGGAACTATACAAAAATTTATTAATGACAATAGTAATGAGTGTATAGTCTTAGTTTTGCCATTAACAAATACAATTAATAATTTAATAAAATACGTTACCTTTGGGAGACATTTAATATCAGTTTATTATCTATTTTATTAACTTTTTTCTATCTAAAAACCCTGATAATAATAAATAAGCCACTCTCATGTTCCAGTCCTGGCTCCCTGACAAGCTCCCGATTTTCCCTCCCTTGTAAGTAGAAAATCCCCGATTTATTTTCCTCTGTGATTTGAGTGGAAAACAGTTGCTATTCAGTTTGCCTTAATCCCGGCCAGGAGGTCGTTGGCTTTAAATTATCAACGGGACAAAGGACACGACGCCTCCCAGCTGGTCAGCTTTGGTCTCTGCCGATCCCAGTTCCCAGCTCCCAGCTCCCAGCTGGTGGTGGCCAGTGACCAGTGGCCATAACTAAAATCGCCCGGCACATTAACGGTCCGTGATGGTGACTCAGTTCTAGGTGGGGGTCAGACAGGTCTGCGTCCAGATCCCTTTGGGGGAGGCAAGCACCTGCAACCTACGAACTGCGACCTGCACAGGCTGCTTTATTATGCAAAACTTCACCAGCGCCGGCAGATGGGTGTCCGTGCAAAGTTCTATGGCAGCTCACACAGGTAAAGTTAAGGTTCGAGAGGTTGGGGCTTCAGCTTAACACTCAAAGGGCACAAAAAAATGGAAAAGGGAGAAATCAAGCCAGATAGAGGCGGAAAAAGCACTTAGTTCTGGGCCCTTATCAGTAATTAAACTTAATATCATTAGGTGTTTTTTCCATCAAGTGCATTTATCGTAAGGTAAAGAGACTGAAAGCGAATATTTAAAAAGTGAGTCATATTTATTATACCTTTGCCTTACGCTCTTTGCAGTTTAATTAAATATTTAAAAAAAGGACTTTAATCAATGATAAATTCCTAGAAAATATTCCCTAAGAATTGCATTCTATTTAGCTTTCTGCCGTCGTTCATGCTCGGCCTAATGCCTGGCGACTGCTCAACTAATTCAAGATGGACAGGGCCAACACTCATGGACTAGACAAGTTCGATGCCATGGATGGGCATCCAAGTGGGCTGGGCCTCCTCCTTCTCTGGCTCCCTGGCTGCCTGGCTGCCTAGATCCTCCTGACAGCCAGAAGACGTCGCGGATGGAGAGCCTTTCGAATGATTTATGAGAAATGCGCCCCGACTGGCCGAAGACGGAGCGCCAAGCCAAGACAAACAATTGACATTTGATGGATGCGTAACTCGTGCATTCAAATGCAAAGGCTGGCCAAGATGGAGCCAGAGGGGAATGGGAACCTATGACTCCTAGGGGCCACAGATATTTGACAGAGCCGCTTCGGCGTCGGCTAATTGTTATTGATAATCGCCACGGCCCCTGTTATGTCTCTGTTGCCGTCGATTAATTAGTCAATTAATGGACATGAGTTTGTGGAGCAGCCACCTCAACGACAGCCATGTCAGTGGACTCCTCCTGGGCCTTCCGGCTAATCAGATCCCTCGGCCAGCTTCCACACGAAGACCTTTTGCTCCTGGGTGAGTTATGCCCGGGCATACTCATTGTCTGGTCTCTCTGGTGGAAATCACGTCCGCCTGCCTAACAGCAAACAAACTTCTCTATTATTGATTTATACCTTTCAACGATTCTCTGTATTTATCATGAGTGCAAGCGCTGCCGCGCCAGCGAGCAGCGAGCAGCGAGCACTGAGCAGTGAGCAGTGAGCAGCCGCCGCCGAATCGGAATCTCTGGAAGTAGCAGCAGCAGCAGCAGCCGCTCCAGACGCAAAGTGGTAGCCCAGGAGCAGGAGCAGGAGCGGGAACAACAGGAGGAGATGCCCCGAGCATCCGCATCTAGGCAGCTGCCTAGCCAGCCCCAGACCCAGGGCCAGACACAGTGGACAATGGGGTATTTGAAGTAAATAAAAGTTACTAGAGGTATCAAGGTTTCATAATTCCGATTTATCCAGTTAAAGCCAGTTTATAAATTGGGTTAATTAAATATATTTTATTTAATGAAGTTCATTGACTTCTTTAAACTTTGTTAAATATATTTCTACAAGTATCAAAGCTTCATAATTCTGATTAATCAATTTTAAGTAAGGTAATAAATTGGGTTAATTAAATATATTTCATTCAATCAAGTTCATTGACTTCTTAACATTTTGTCAAATTTATTTATAATATTTATTATGAGCCATCATTAACCTAGATATTGAATTAAGACTTATAGCTTAGACCTGGGCACTTTTTGGATGTTTGTTCATTTATTTACAACATAAAAAGACTTAAATTCCTTTATAAACTTAAACTATAACTTAAAATAACCATCACCCTTAACTTCTATAATTTATTTACTTTAGAAACTATAAATTTACTTAAATAACTCATGAAACCCGGCAGAATTCCCTCAACTACATATTAAGCTCCTCCCGCTGAATACTTGACATTTCTGGTTGGGGGCTGCCATTTGATGCCTAACTAATTGCCCATTGAGGCGTCGATTTGAATAAAAGGGCACTATCCATTATGCATTGTGATGGTACCACTGTGCCAATTGGCCAGGGCCAGGGATCGCATCCGATCCGATCCCAGTGAGCCACGAGGCACCCCCGTCGAGCTGCTGGCTGGCTAGGCTGGCTGGGGGACGCAGGAGCTGTCTGGGATGGCCATTCTCGATTTGGAGCTGAAGGTACACACAAAGTATAGAAGAGCTGCGGCCTCAGCTCCGATCGTTTTCCGTACATCATTTCTATGCTGTATTTATTGCCCGGTCGCAGTGATCATCGCGTTTGCGCTGGGCCTCCATTTCCGTTCCACGAGAGAGCTGGAGAGGGGCCAGAACGACGGCGGCGAAATCCATTTTGGGAAGGTGATCTGTGGGATTGTGCTAATGTCAAATCAAGCTGTGCCCCCTTGTTATTTAGCCAGGGCCAAAAGGAAGAAGCTGCCGGCTGCCGGCTGCCGGCCAGCTAAACTCCATGTTGATTTTATTGTAAATTGCATTAAAAGATTGCATATAAAGAATTTTATTTATCACCTTCGGGTTGTTAGGGAAAACGCTGTTGGAGACAAAAGTTCTCCTGGCTCCTCCGACGATTGCATTGTTGCTTGTTCGTTGCTCGTTGTTCGTTGTTTGTCTTGCCTTATTTTATTTGTATTTTCCAGAGCTGGCACTCAAGGTCTTTCGATCGCAGAAGGTGTTCGATTCGCGGCCCAGCACATCGTAGCTGCTCTCGGCTAGCTGCTCGCTGATCTTTGCCAAATTTGTAAATGTTCTTTTAATGGAATTTGAACACTTGCCCGTGGTCTTTTGCCTGGGCAAGGGTTTCGGTTTTTTGCGACAAAGTCGAACTGAGATTGGCGAAGACACAGAGAAAAATATATCAGTTGATCTTAAGCTAATAATATCTTAATAAAATAAACCATAAAATTTATTTTTGATTCCTGGGAACTCCAGCAAATCCTAATAATCTCAGAATCAGCCACCTTGGGCTGAAATTAATCGGAATAATCAGAACCCACACTCAATCCCGAATCTGGAGGAGGATTTCTTTGATGAATGCCGTGGCTTAGTCATATTCAAGGAACCGCGCTCTCGGAAGTGGCCATAAGTAGTTGGGTCAGACCCAAAGCAAATGCCTTTTGAGAAAGCGAATTTGCAGACAAATAAATCAAGCCACCTATTTTCGAAAAAGAGTGTCCATTGTGTCCCGGGGTCGCCGGTCTCTGGTATCTCTGCTCCCTGGTTCCTGTTTTTCGGTTTTGGTTTTGGTTTTGGTCTGGGGTGCCGACGTTGATACCTAAAAATGGCAAAGACCAGAGGAGCTTGGCTCAGATTGAGAGGATTGCTCTTTGCTGGATTGCCGGATCGGATCGGGATGGAGATGGGGATGGGGATGGGATCGCTACCTCTGCCGCCGTTGTACAATGCAATTGTTAACAAGCAAAGTTATGCGAGGCGAGCCAAAAGCGAACACGAGGAGGAGCAACATCAAAGGGCAGGCCCAGCCCTGTGGAGGATACCGAGGATCGAGGATGTGCAGAAAGGCCTCGGACTGGGAGAAGCTCTAAAAACGAATAAGGGAATACTCTTGCAGATATTAATAAGAAAACTGTAAGAAAGAGATAGATCTAAGATTGTTTATACAGTTAAAATTAAAAAAATTAAACCTTACATATTTAGCATCCATAAAAGTTCAGAATATAGTTAATTTTATTCAAATAAAAATATTAAATAAACAACAGATAAAAACCCACTTTCATTTAGGGCAATCCCGTCCATCGGAGGACTCGTCGTGGCCCTGGGCCAGGAAACCTGGTGAAGTGGAGAGCCTTAAATCTTTTACCAAACCCAAAACATGACAAAGGATGTGTGTGTCCAGGTCGAGAGCCCATGAGTGTGTGTGTTGATTGGGTGTGTGCCGGGGCAAAGAGTGTGTGCGAAACGGAGGCGATTTGGCGGCCAACGTGTAGCGGAAGGTGTTTAACAAACAGCCCAAAAAACAAACAATTGTAAAACAGCAACGGCAACATGCAACATCGGATTCGGACTGGGAATCGGAATCAAAATCGGGGGCGTGGCAGTGGGATCCGCCCTCCGCGCAAGGGTCGCATTTTATCAGCGATAAAAGATCGGGGCGACTCGACAAGAGGAGGCACAAATAACCCACAAAAATAAATACGAAGCGCATTTTTATGCGGAAACACAAATTGAAATTCAATGCGGCCCCATCCGACTCGTTGTGGCCCTTAAATTGCCTTCTGCAAATAAATAAAAATAAAAGAAACAAGAAAAACTACACACAACACGCCCTCTTTTGCCTTTTGCGCCAGGACCAAAAATATTCGTATTTCTGTATTTTTCGGTGATAATTCCGCTGGTCAGTCGACTTTTCGGCTCGGGGCGTGTTTGTGATTGCAGCTTGTTAACAAGTGTTGGCAGTTTAATTGACTCCAAGGGGTAAAGGCTGGAAAAAAGGGTTAAGGATTAAGGAGCAGCATCCTGCTGCCGCAATCAGCTGTCAGCGGCTGCCTCAAAGTGTCCTACTTAGGCGCACGCATCGCTCCGTCTCACTTCCTGTCACCTTTTGCTTGTTTCCTCTAATACGTCATTAATTTTCACCCTTGGTGAGCTGTGAATCTGTGACGTCATACCCAGTGGGGAGCCCAGGCACCACTCGGAAAACTAGCCGCGAAATGAATGGCCAACGCGGAGCTGTCGATTAATTGCTGCAGTGGCATTTTCATTGCACCAACTGCTGTAAGGTGGACAGGGAAGTCGGTAATGGAACTTAAGAGGGGTTAGTGAATTTTATTAATATTTTTAAGGGGGGTTTTATAGATAATATAAGCCTCATAAGTACCAATTCATGATTTCTCCTTGTACTCGTTGAATTTATTAAATATTTTTAAAGACGGTTTACTCTCTTATTTTTTTTAAATCCAATTCCTTTCTTGTAAAATCCCAATTTTTCTGACAAAACTCCACCTCTGTCTTAATCCAAAGCCGCTTGCAGGAAATTGCCTAAGCAGACCATGGACAGACAGCCTCCAAGAACCTCGGAGATCTGGCCTAGCCGGTCCAGAACCTGAACTAACTGTGTTATAAATGATCTTATTAGCTTTTTTGAAACAAGACGTTCTGGAGATCATTATTTAGCCCGGCCACAGATTCGACGAGCACACGCAAGGCCCAGACTGGGCCCCAAGTCTCAGTCTCTCGGTCTCGGGTTTGCGTGAGCCGGCAGCAATTAATCATCGCACGCCTAACGCGGCCCCGGCAAGTGCCAGATCCCGCAGCAGAAACCGCAGCAGCAGCCGCCGCAGCAGCATATTTGAAAATCTGCAAATCATAAAGCGGACGGATGGACGCGCCGATCGATCTTGGCAAGGGGGCAATGAGGGTAACTGGCCATGGGCAGTGTTGGGTTGGGACTGGAGTCCGTGTTGGAGCTGGAGTTGGGCTGCTTAGTCACACAGCGTGGCCAAAAACGCCCCCAGCCAGAGATGGGCTTCAGCTGGAATCGGAGCTGGAGCTAAAAAACTGAGAGAAAATTGGGTCAGAATTTTAGAGAATTTTATATTGTATATTTTGCGATTATTGGTATTTTTAAGCCCATTAAAAAGGGTTTAATGTATTGGTGGGTTTGTACATTTATGTAAAAATCTTTTGAATATTTTATAAGGTATTTTCTACCAGTGTACCAGCAGCTGAACGTAAGCTGAGCTCGTTTGATTTCCCTGCGATCGCTGATTGCATTCCTCGATAGCAACCAGGGCTTGCTCTGGGAACACTGCATCCGTACGTGACACTCGTTTTCTGCTCCTGCTCCTGCTGCTGCTCCTGATCCTGGCTGCAAAAAATCCACCCTTTCTCTTAATAATTAATTAATGTAATTGGCCTGTCGTTGTGGCGGCCGATAATGATCTCATCTCGAGATGTGTGTTTGCCGATTTCGAATTCAATTTTGAATTGCAAGGAGAGCTTAATGAAATGCGGCATTTTCGGCAGGCCTTTGTTCGACCGAGCCAAGGGGAACACCTGACCACTCAGCGCTCCTAATAAATATCAGAAATCAGTGCGGCGATCAGGCCCTGCCCCACATCAATACTCGCGGGCTGCCAATCGGCGCATTCCTGGCCATAATTCGTGGTTAAGCGGGGCCGCCCGACATCTCAGATAGATGTCAGATGTCGGGGCGGCGAGGTCATAATGCCGTCGCGGTCATAACTATAAATATTTCACGCATTGGCCAACACAGAGACACAATGCCAGCTCTGTGCAAAATAATTGAATCAAATTTGATGAAGGAGAGCGGGAGCAGTCGCAGTCGTTACAAAACCCAATCCCAGCTCCGTTTCCAAAAGGCAAATCTCGGTTTGGGGCAGGAATGCCGGGGCAGGAGTTCGGCCCCGAAATGGTGAACGGTGCGTGGTCGCAGAATGTTTAGCCAAATATAGAAGCGAGCTGCGTGGCCTCTGAATAGACAATAGACAATACGTATACGCACCGTTCTCACCGCTTAAGATCCGAATGTGGTCCTGGGTTTGGGCCAAGCCAAGCCAAGCCAAAACGGGTCAATAAATGGGAGAGTCTAGGCAGACAAGCCATAAAATACACTGTCTTTTTGTTGAAAATAAATAATTAAGTAATTCTAGAAAAAGAATAAAGGATACAATAAATAAGTATTAATAAAAGAAGAGAATTATTTGCCTCAAACAGAGTTGAGGTAATTTATTATTTGGAAAATAATATCTAAACAATCTTTAAATTCACTTTTTATACAGACAAGCCACAAAATACACCGTATTTTTGTTGAAAATAAATAATTAGGTACCTCCAGACAAAAGTTTAAAGGATAAAGTAAATAAATATTATTAAAACAAGAGAATTATTTTCCTCAAATAGAGTTAAGTAAATTTATTGTTTAAAAAATAATATCTATTAATTATTGCTCTTTTTTTGCAGGACAAAAATAAATAATTAAGTAATTGTAGAAAAGATTAAAGGGTAAATAAAAAAATTTTAATACAAGAAGAGAATTATTTGCCTCAAATAGAGTAAAGGTAATTTATTATTCACAAAATAATATCTAAACAATCTTTTTAAACTTTTATCCACTACTTAATATTTTTTTTTTTTTACTTACACATTAATTGTTTAAACAAAGAGCAACAAATATTCGCTTGCTTATATTTTCTCCCCTAAAACCACTTGGTTTTTCGTGTGTTTTTCTCGAGGAGTCTCGTTGGCCAGAGGCACCTCAAACTTTGACTTGGCCCCGGGGCGAACAAAATGGGCCATGCAACTGTGTGTGGTGGGGCAGCCACATGGCCTACGGTTAAAGGCGATGCCAGGAGGAGGACGAGGTAACCACCAAGATAGTCGGAGATATTGGCTGGCCGGGGCATTAGATTTCGAGCAATACCGGGAAGCGTATCACCGCGCTCTCATGAATATATTATAAATGCTATTTAATGCCGTGTATTTAAAGACAATTCATAGTTAACAACCAGCGGCAGTGCGCATTCCATTCCAGTTTCATTCCCATTCCCATTCCTATTCCGAGGGCCAATAGCAATCAGCAATTGCATCGATATCGCATCCGATCCGATCCCGGGGTTCAATGTTTTCTATCCATAATAATTCTCCAGAGCAGAAGCAGAGACTGCAGTCTGGGTCCGGCATTTCCTTTGTGCCGACTGCACATTTATGCATTTTCAATGAACAATTTTTATGCAAAAAGTGAACAAGTTGCACAATTTACCATGTAAACTGCAACGAGACTGAGGCTGTGGCTGAGAGGACGAGGAGCAGCAATTGTTGCTCTATAAAAGTGGTCTCCTTGCGGCTGTCGGTGGGGATTAATCTGGGCACAAGCAAGACCTGGCCTTGCCTCGTTTCATGCCTCAGGTGCACAGGCGAAGGCGAATAAAAACAATTCCTGCCCAGTTGCAGACTGAGACTCCAATGGAGGAGCCACAAGCCAGGCTCGTCCTCATCCTCGAACGAACGCACTTCATTTGAATTTCATAATTTCTTTGTTAGCTCCAATTTATGGTCACGGTTTGCTGGGCAATTTATGGTCATAAGCATCGAGAGCGTTTACAAAAACCGAAAGCGAACCCACCAATGCCTCCAAATGCCTCCAGTTGGCGACAAACTAAAAAAAAAACAGAAAACAAAACAAAAGGTCTTACCAAATTGACGATAACGATTGAAAAATGCATGAGAGCTGGAGCCGGAGCCAGTGTCTCTTGGTGCCTGCATGCCCACATCCCAGATTAGGCACTGCCTTGATTTCCCCCACCTCCGACATTATAATAAATATCAAATGAAAGCGCCCAATCCGAGTTCCATGCATGTTCGGGCTCCTCTCAGCGACCTCTCCCCACTTAATTTGTTTCCTGAGTTATGGCAGCTTTTCGGGGGATCTGTTAATCGGAGAATTTCGATTGAGACGTTTTGTAGGAAGTCGCTAATGGAGTTATCACGTTTCGGGGGAAAACTGGGTTAAGCGGCCTCTCTAGACAAGAGCCACCTTTAAAGCTGGGGAATTAGTTACTGGCAGCTTGTTCTCAGCTTGTTTTAAATTCAGAAATTCAGAAAATTAGCATTTGTAAGTCTCTAGAAACAAAAACCTTTCTAGGAAAATCCAATAATAAATCATACTTACTTTTATTCATTATTAGGTGTTTTCTATGAGGGTTTTAATTAGTTAAAAAAAATAGAATAGGACCATAATGAGTTCCTAGAAAATGTGATATTAATAATACTTAATTCTGATCATTTTGAGGTGTTTTTATGAATGTTTTAAAAAGTTTACAGCATGAATAACACAATAATGAGTTTCCAAGAAAATTTGATATTTAATCAGGCTTCATTTCGTTTATCTTTTTAATAAATTTATTGATCTTTATGGGGTCTGTTCTCAGTAGTTTCAAAATGCATTCAACTTATAACTAAGATTCCCATATTGTATGTTCTAAAAACTATTTCATAAAATTAGAAATAGGCTAAAAACTGGATAAGAACGGAGCTCAGCTCATTGTTGATCAATAACAACTTTTTTAATCATTTAAAAAAGCCATAATAATTATAAGCTTCTAAGTACAATCGAGAACACTATTTTAAAAATAAAGTAAATACTTTGTTAGCTTTCCAAATATTTATTATAATTTTCTTACCATAGATGACCATTTTATACAAATTTATAATATTATAACAGTTAGATAACACTCACCTCCCTCTAAAAAAATAGTCTCATTAAATATTTGATAAATCTAGCACATATTTTAAGCAGCTCTCAACAACCTGCGGAACGATCTCCATAAATAACACCTTTGGTGGCATGAAAATTTCTGTTAAAAAATTTAGCTAGCAGCATTTGAATGTCTTGCAGTAAGTGGAACAGCCATTTAACTGTCGGCGGGAGACGGAGACCGTCGCGTCGGCCAAGAAGAACAGGGTCCGAGACACGCCTCTGATAAGAAGAGAGCGCGCACCTGTCGCTGGCTTTGATCGTGGACAACGGCGAGGTGTATGTTTTCACAACTCCCGACACGAGTGGGGATGTGGCTGGAATTGGTTTTTGACTCCGACTGGCCATGACCAGGACTGGTCAGCAGCCGCTGGCCATTATCAACGCCGCCGTTGATTTGCGTTTAGCTGGCGAGGCCCTCGCTTAATCAAACATGGAAACATGGATACAGGGATACAGGGATACATTGCTACTTCGCTTGGCCAAAAGAAATCCCTTCTGGGCTTCAGCACAGAACAGCCCGGGCACTCTTGGCATATTTCCTAAACAACCCGGTGCATAAATCATTGGGGCTGCTCTCGGGTAGCACCTCCTCCAACCGACAGCCACCAGCTGGCTTCTAGCTCCTTCCTCCACATCCTCCTGCAGATACGAGTATTCTGCGTGGCGAGTGCAGTCGCAACTAATGAATTTATGATGAGATTTTGCCCGGTAGCCCAGGCTCTGCTCTGTTCCATCTCTCAGTTTGCAGCAACTCGCAGCTCCAGATGCAATTGAAATGAAAGTCACCAAAAAATTCTCCGCCAGAGCCTACGCCTTTTTCCAGCCTGCCTGGCTGCCTGCCTGGATGATTTTGGGCGCCCAGCTCTCGGTTGCTGGACATGAGCTGGAACTGGACCCGGACCCAGACCCGCAACGGGCGTTGACCGTTATCGTGGTGGCATCTTTATGGGGCCCAGACATGCTGGCATCAAAAATTCTATTACGTGGCTGCATTTTGAATAAAATACGGGAACGTCGAAACGCTGAAACACAACACTTTCGGCTGCGGTTTGGTTCGGTCCCAGCCCTGGTCAGGAAGGAAGAGCGGAGCCACAAGCTCAGGCACAGTGGTTTCAAGCCTTACAAATTTGTAGAAACAAATTTTAAACCAAGTAATAATTTGTAAAATTATTCGAAATATTTTAAATACTTCTTAAAGCTGGTTAAAATATTTTTTAATTCTTGTAAATGCATTAAAGATTTTAGAAAAATAAGAAATACATTTTAAAATTATTCAAAATATTTTAAATACTTCTTTAACTATGATAAAATATTTATATATTTTTATATGTACCTTAAAAACCTTAGAAAAATAAAATTTGACATTTTTAACCCACAGTCTGTCGCACAAAACCGCAGACGGAAGAGGGGTCTCTTTTGCGCTCTGAGGCTGCGAGTGTGGAATGGCTTGAAGTCGGGGCTGCCTCGACTCGGTTCCTGTCGCCATAATTCAAAAAACAGCAACATTCGCACGTAAAATGTAAGCGAAACCATTCGAGTGCAGTCGCTGGCCGAAAGAGACAGCACTAGGGGCGGCGAAAGAGACAGCAACAGCCGGGACTGGGGGGGCAGAGAGAGCTGGGCAAACAAACGACCTGGAGTTGAGGCTCAGAATCTGAATCTGAACCTGGACAAAGGGCAGCAGGAGCAGCATCGGCATCAGCATCGGCATCGGCAGACCGGCGAGAGAGGGTTAAACGAACATCGCACGCATAACAAGGAAATCCTTTGGGACCTTGGAACCGGGCAGACCTTTTGGACAATGCCAGCGAGACCTTCACTACCCACTGTTAAGGCACAGAGAGAATAACTTATGCTTAACACTGAAAAATTACACTTTTTAAAGGAAATGCTATCCTATAAATATTCCTGAATTTTCTTGAATGAATAAATATTTAGAAGCCTATTTAAGATGATTTATATATTTTTTAAGGGATATTATCACTTTGAAAGCTTATAACAATATACTTTTAATGATGATTTACTGAATTATGATTCTAAAATTGTAACTTAAAGCTTAATGCCTCTTAAAATACCCTCAAATTTCTCCCCGTGTTATCCTGCTCCTGATTCAGCCTTTCGTTCTGGTCCTTCTCGAATGTTTGCATTTTGTTTTGTTATTTTTTCGGCATTTTTTCCCAGCCGCTGCGGAGGAGGAGTGCAAATAATTGAAAGGAACAGGCACAGGCACAGGAGCAGGAGCAGGACGAGGAGCAGGGCCAGGAACAGGGAGTTGGTCATTCAAGTGCCGCACTGCCGATTACATTTCAAGTAGTTTGACCCTCCTCCTACCTTCTGCAAAGTCCTTCACATGCGGGGTTAAATTGCATAGACAAAATTCGTAAGCTCGGCGGGTTTGTTTACATTTCATTTGCGAATCTGATTGGATGCCAGGAGCGGGGACTTCTCCGCAGCAGCAGAAAAGGATGTTCCACTTAAAGCCCCAGTTCCTACCTGGCCATCCCGGGTTCATGTGTCATCATTTGATGGCTCATTATTTGACCCAAAAGCCCAGAAAAAAATAAGAGTGCAGCCCGAAATGCGACATTTAAATCGCAGCCTCTCCATGACAGCTTTAATGAAGTTTTTAGGAGGGCTTTTATCGGCTCACTGCCAGCGGACATGACCGAAAATTATAAAAAATGTGTTTAAAAACAAAAAAAAAACATTCAAAAAGCGCCGCCGGGTTGCCTCATGCGGTGCATTTCGGCTTAATTTGTTCGCAGAAAAAAAAATGGATGGAAAAATCCGAAAAAGGGAAAAAATAAAATGTGAAATATGAAATATTTGTTAATGAAGTCATTTTGCGGCTTAGCTGCGGTGCTGCCCACGAGAGAAATATATCTATATATAAACTCTGCCCCGATGATTTACGAAAATCCGCCTACACCCGGAGAAAAAAATGGTTATAGGTCGCGAGGAGAGGCTGGATTAAAACCGGGCCCACATCAAATGGCTTAAATTCTTCTTAAACTCTCTTAATGCCCGAGAAACAATAAAAGTGCGTTAAAAAGTGGTCTGGCCTGGTCTGGATGATTTCCTGAAGCTAACCGTGCCCACGCAAAACTGAAAATTGATACGAAAACCCGCTCAAGATTCGACTTTGACTTTGGGCCAATAAATTACGAGTTTAAACAATTAATTTCCGTTGGAGCTGAGAGCCGGAGTCAGAGGAGGACTTGGCTGCTCGTAACCGGAAGCCAAGACGACAAAACTTGGGCCCACGCCGCTTTCGGATGGCGGATGGATGGAAACTTTCCCCAGGTATTGGTGCTAGGGTGCCGCTAATTAAGTGTAAATAACTTGTAAATCGCTGGTTAATTAATAAATCTTGTTAATCGGTTTTTGGTTTTCAATTTCGAGGGGGAGCTTGACCTTTGACCTCCTATGGCCAGAAAGCAGAGGATAAGCATCGCTTCTGGACCGCTTTTGGCCACGTGACCATTTTGGGCCAGCATGCAGCACACTCTCCTTGTTTTCTAATCAAATGCAGTTGCTCCCGAAAAATTCAATCAACATATTTCAGCGGCACTAACGAATTTACAAAATAGGCAAGCCAAAGGATGAGCCGCCACTGGAGCTCAGCTCGGTGGACGAAGATGAGGGGCCTCGGCTATACATACATACTCGGTTACGCTGATTTTGTTCATTTTTGGAGCATCTGCAGAGCGCAGAGGAGCCGCCAGGCAAATCCGCTGACCAGTTGACCACCAACTCGGCTCGGCTGATGGCCAAGAGCCAGGGTAACCAGCCTGCAGCCTTCAGCCTCCAGCCTCTGGACATCCACACACAGCTCTGTTCGTCTGCCAGTCTCGTGCAATTTGTAAACATTTCCATATTTGGCATTTACGCTTTTGCCGGTAAATTTTCTGCCTTTTCTACCTCACTTTTTACCCCGCAGCTTTTTTTTCCTTCTTCTGGTTTGCTTCCTGGTGGAAAAGTTTACTGATTAGAAGCACAAGTTTTCCACCAAGTCTGACCCGGGGACAGAAAAGGAGAGATTGGAGATGGAAGCTCACGTGAAAGTGACGGATATGAGGCTGACAGGAGGCTTCTTTGAAAGTTCTGAGGCAGACTCAAAAATATTCATACATTTCAGGTCAAAGTTGCGAGTTTTTTGGGAATTATTGGGAAAATGTACCAAACAAATAAAATTATGTTTCCATTAGTTAATAGAAAGTTTGTGTGTACTTTTTCTTTGTTTTAAAATATGTAAATACTAGATCATACATTTATATATTATATATATTCAAGGAAACATTAATTTCCTTTTTAAATTAATATATTTCATTAATTTAGAATTTTTCTTAGAAATATATCAAGGTTATAGAGCATTTTAGGGCCACAGTCTACATTGAACCCAAATATAACGTTTAAAATTCCCTCTTAAAATTTGTATATATTACAGACTTATCTTTTAATATTTTTCTAAGGTCACAACTACCTTTGCTCTGTTTTAAATTATTTAAATATTATAAAAAATTTCTTTACAATACAATTTATATATGTATTTTAATTTATCTCCTAAAAATAGATATATTGACATTTTTCGTAGAAGGTCAGTTAGTTTTATTGCATTTTAGGGCCCTTTTATCGATATAATATACTCAAAATCCCTTTAAAAATGTTCAAAATAATTTATTAATATTTTTTCTCAAATCACAGCTATTACTTTAACCCCGCCTGTTAGTAAATAGGCGACGATGGCTCCGTTTTCCGTTCCTTATATTCCATTCGGACGATATTAGCAAGCCGGAGCGGGCTCGTTAGCAGGCCATGGGCCATTTAACTAGCCGGAGGGGCTGCTCACCAGGGCACAGAGAGAGATCGGAGATGCCCAGAGAACCCAGTCCAAGTCCCCGTCCCAGTTGGTGGACAGAAACCGAAGGCGAAATAAAATACACGCATTTTACATGCTCGTAAACGTGTGTTACATATGCATATAGGACCGACGCACTCGCCAGGAGGGCTCCAGCACCCAGAACCCAGCACTAGGGAAGCAGGGCCCTGGCAAATATATAACATCAACTACTTTATGCATAAATTCAGCAAGATTGCGAAGCTACCCCATGGCGAGCTAATGTTGTAAATTATAAATATGACACCTACTCCTAGTCCGGCTCCAGAGAGCCAGAGAGAGTGGGTTCCGTGGGCAGTCTGGGCTATCTCTGCTGAATTATATGATGTACGCACACACAGGCAGCCGGGACACACGCTCACAGTGACAGGGCGTATCCTGGGCCTCGGCCAAGGTTCCTGGGCAGACCTACAAATGACTCTGGGATCCGACTTAATTGGTTGCCAAGCAGCGGGAAATCGCCGCCGGAACGCGCTTAATTAACCAAAATGCATTTCAAGTTTAAAATCGGAATCACAGTTGTGGCTTTGCCGCTGCCTTTTGGTCTTCGAGTTTCCCTAATTTCCCCCAAAAATTCTACGCCTTCAACGAGTACAGGAATTTCCAAACGCAAGTGAGATATGCTTTTGGGTTTTGCTTTGGTCTAGGAATTGTTTTGTTTTGGTCAAATGTAATTACACTGGTCAACAAGGGATGGACTAATTCTATTTTAAAAATATTCTTAAAAATCTGGTGACCCTAACTTTGTTAGGAATATTAATTGACAGAGGATTTCTATCAAAAATTTTTCTAGGTTTGGAAATAATTTAGAATATATTCTACAATTTATTTAAATTAATAAAAAATAATACTCTTTACTTACTCAAATATTTCTGTTTATTAGAGATTACATTTTACTTAAAAATAAATAGTATTTTTCTAAGAGAAGGAACCACTTCTCGAACCTCCAGCTGCCGCCGAGTGTTATCAAGGGTAAGGAAACCTCCAAAAACGTACAACTCTTACCTAGGCCAAGTTAGCCAAGTTAGAGTGGCCAGATGGCTACGCATGCGCCTGCAAGTTGGATAAAACTTGGCCCAGAGCATTGTTTGTTTGTTGGCGGAAGAAGAATGCAACGGGACTTTATGGTAAGTTGGTCGGATCCGAGGCTCCTTAGCCCCGATGCGATGCGTGTGTGTGCGGGGATCGAAGAACCTCGTTTGAGTTCGTTTTCGGTAGCAAAACAAAGGCCAATTTCCAGGGAGATTTAATCACGCGCTAGCTGCCAAGACGGCAACAATGGGTTAAGCGGCGACCGACCGAGTGTTGCCAACAAACATGTAAGTGGCAAACGCATTAGAAAGAAGCGCAAAGAAGCAGCGGAGGCTGGAGAAAAAAATAAACAGAAAATTAAAACTGGCAAACTGCATTCTCTGTGGCATTTCATTTTTCCGCTTCGGCGTTTTCCAATGAAAAATAATAATAATTGACAGGCGGCCGGCCGGCGCAGGGGAAATGTGGGAATTTGGATTATTAACGAATTGTTTGCTTGCCAGCCAACATCGAACATTGGACACTGAACATCGGATGGACCCGGGCAAAAGTATTTGCAAAGCAGACGCATAAAATTTATGCCCTAGTCTACACAGGGAAAAAATATGGGATTTTTATTTTAAAGGATATTTCATCTTGAGAGATTAAATATTTTTCTGGCATATTTTAGCTGAGCAAAAAAGTTATTGGTTATAAAACCAATTTAATCTAATATTTAAAAAAGCTTTCAGTCCCGTTTTAACTTTTAAGTTAAAGTCCAAGACTGTGTTCTATATTTCCAGTAAATAAATATTTTTTTATTTTAAATCGGAAAAAAAAAATATAAAAAATATAAAACGGATCAGAGTTTATAGCGCACGGTTTCCCAATGACTTTCCTTAAGATAATGAAGTCCAAAACTTAAGCCTGAGCAATTGTTTAAGCTTCTGAAATATTTTGTAGATGCTTTAATATTTTTAAGTACCATTTAAAAAATATTTTAAAGAATTTTTTAAATTTGTTGAATGCTTTTTAAAGTATTTTAAAATTATCTAAAATTAAATACTCCCTTATTTTAATCATTAGATATATTTAAATCTCTAAGAAATCTAAAGAGACTTACCATAAATCCTTTTTTGCGGTGCAGGAGCCTAGGAGATCCTGGCAAATGCTTCGATCACGTACGCGACGCAATTAAATGACAATTCTTTAGCTACTTGCCAATTGGCATGCGCTGCCCCATGCCCCTTCACCTGGCTGGAGATCGCAGCTCGGAGCTTCCAGCTGCCGGCTCTCGGCTCACAGAGATCCCAGAGATCCCCAGATCCGCGGGGATCCGGGCAAAGTAAGGCATAAGAATGATGCCAACTATTTAGCGCATCCAGCAGATACAGTAGCTGCTGCCTCCGCGCGGCTCAGGCAATTAAATCTTTGCAGTTGTTTCAGTTTTGCCTCCGAGATTCCGCGACTGCCTCTGATTAAGGGCTTGTTGGCCATAGATTGGGAGTCGGAGCAGGGTCGGCATTTCTATGGCTTGTCGCCAATCGAAGTGGAGGAGGAGCCCGAGGAGCTAGAGGATCTCCTCCTCCTTCTCAGAGATATACAAAAACAAAGAAATTGTCAACGACAGCGAGCAGAACAACAGCTTTTGGCATATTTGAGCTGCCTGCGTGATCACAATGGAACCAGGGCAGGGAGACCGAGGTGGCCAGGGAACAAACCTGATCCCAGCTGGGAATTATAGCCAAATAGGGCGGTCGGCGGATAACAAATCAAACTGATTCATATCGGTTCGAGCCGGCACCGCAACATTGTCAATTAAAAAACACAAGGAAACCCGAAAAGAAACGGGCACAGAAAACATCCGACACAATTTGTAATTGAAACTTATCTCCGAGCGGGAATGCGTTAAGTGCAGCGGAATTTGGGAAATCGGGATCTGGAAGTCGCAGAAACAAAAAACCAAAAACCTCGAAACCGAAGTTCATTTAGAAGCCAGTCCCAATCTCGACGACCCCTTCCATTGGCGTTTGCTTAACGGTTTTAAGTGGCAATCACTGGCACCAAGTCGCGCATTGATAACGTTAAGAGAGCCACACGGTCTTGGTCTTGAAAAAAGAATCCCCAAAAAAGGAGGCAAAACCAGAAGGCCCACGGCCTTCTTGTGGCATTGCCACAAAAGCCGAAAAATCAGCGGAAGATCAGCAAACAAACCGCAAGCAGGCCCCAAATGAAGGCTGACTCCTCTGCCAGTTCAAGTCCAAGTCCAAGTCCGACTTCGACTCCAACTCGAGAGCCGGCAATTACCAAATTCCGAAAAATGAAGAAATTTTCAAATAAACGAAGCCAAGTTGGCAATACACAAAGTGAGAACTTAACTGGCTAAAATCGCAAATTTTCTCAGGCGCAGCACGCAGAGAAAAATATAAATAAATATATTACAAATAATATCTACTTTGAAATAAAATGCTTTAAAAATAAAGCAGATATTGAGCTTTGTTTTGAATCAAGAAATATAAATTAATAATAAGAAGAAGGCATCAATAAATAAACTTATTTTGTAGAAGCCTCACATTTTAAATTATTTTTTAACAACGGGAAGCAGAGAAATATATTTTTTTGTTACTAATTAGAAAAGCATAAGTAAAAGAAATTTAAAATAAAATTATTCCATACTATTTTGATATTTGTAATTTATTTTCTACAACTTAGTTATAGTTCTTAGTTCTTGCTTAATTATTTGTATTAATGTCATTTTCCGAAGTTCTCTTCCTTCTTTCCAAGTGTGCTCTGCTTGGTTATTTTGTGTGGGACCTGGAACCCGCGACCCAGACTCTCTCACACCGAAAGAGAGACCCAAAGCTGAGGCCAGCAATTACAGTCAAGTGAATAAACGAAACCAAACTGAGCCGCACTCTGCACTCCACCCTCGCCCCAGACACCGCTCCTTGCTCCTTGCCTTTTACTTAGTCTTTTTTCGCTGGAATTCATCATCATGCGAATTATCCAGTCGCCGGCCAAGGGTTTTTCGGCAATAGCTCTGGAACCTCGGATCTGGTGGAGTCTCTGGACCCTGGTCTGGTCAAATACGGCCATGGCAATTTAGTTGTCATAGCAGAGGAAGAATTATCGCTTGTGGCGGGCGGTCCACCAAAAATTTTGTTGTCAACTGGCCAATTGGCTGTTTGGAGTTTGAGTTTGAGTTTGGAGCAAGGGTTC
This sequence comes from Drosophila tani, assembly GCA_008042535.1. Lineage (NCBI taxonomy): Eukaryota > Metazoa > Arthropoda > Insecta > Diptera > Drosophilidae > Drosophila > Drosophila tani. Next base: position 59,105 of record VNJO01003451.1, on the reverse strand, counting down.
CTCCGCTCCCAGACACGCAGGCAAGGTCGGCTCGATCTCGGACGGAGTGAGTTTATTATAAAGCAGGGGCAGCAGCAGGTAAGCGTATTCGCAGGTATCGCGGGCTTGGGTGTGTGAATTCTCACCTTGCCTAGGTAATGAAATCTAAATTAGGGGACTTCTGAGGTAAGCTGGCCAAGGGTTGGTTAGAGAATGAATTTTAGAGAGTCCAAATATTATTTAAAGGTGCTTAAATGGGACAAAGATTTCAGTGTTTCAAAGAATATAATGAATATTTATAGGTAAATATTTCTTACTATTATATTTTATTATTAATAAGAGGGTCTTTATATTTTACCAATATGAGAAAAAATATTTTAGGTGTGTAAATCGGTATTAAAATAGGTAAAGGTTTATTTCTGTTATTTCTTTATAATTTTTCCAACACAAAAATCCACAAATTTCTCACAAAAACAAGAGCATTCCCAAACCGACCATGACCTCTTCTAAAGCCTTTGCATTTTTGGCAACTCGACTTTGTCAGATGTGTGTCCAGCCCCAACCTCGTCGCAGTGCCGTGTATTTAAGTAATTTGCCACAGCATGAAGGAGACTGAAGGTGTTGTTATTCTTCCTGCCAGCTTTCACAAATGATTATGTTTGATGTGCACTTAATTTGTGGTTTTTGCATTGCGAATCGAAGTCGAAAGTCGCATCCAGACGACAGAAGTGCGAATCCAACGACGCATTAGAGTCGGAGGATGTGCATATCCCCTATCCCGATCCCGATCCCTCGATTCGATGGCCCTAAATAGCCGTTATACTGGATTATTGCGCCATATTTCATTAAGCAAGCTCCGCAGACTTTGCTGGAGTCTGAAGTCCAACCGAGAGACTTGGAGCTGCGTCCTGTCCCTGCGGCTGGATGGCATAATCTCTATAGGCCACATTTATTTCCATGGGTCACTGATAGTGCGGCTATCAAAACACGGGAACACTTTTAAAATCGCAATGAAAAGCGGCAAATGGGATGCACGCGCTAATAAAATGCCGATATTTTATGGCCAGACGAGGGACGCGGACGGCGGGTGGCAAGTGTGAATCTGCATACGAGAATGCAGATTTCCAGAGGGAGGTGGAGCGGGGACAGAACTGGGACACTGAGGGAAGTATCACCGATTTTTCGGGGTATTTTAAACATTTTTTTATTAAATTTAAATATAATTCTTAAGGCTTCGGTTGTAATAATTAAATGTCTTGAAAAAAGGTTGCATCACAATTTAATTTTTTAATTTTAAAACATTTTCTAAATGCCAAAGGAGCTTAGTAAAAATATAATTACTAAATATTTGTATAAATATATAAATTCCCGGACTCTAAATTTATTTAAGAGGTAATATTCTTACCTTTTTTTCTCCCTGTGCACCGCTCTGGTCTCCTCGTTTTTTTCGGCGCCAGTCGGGCCTTCAGCCTGTGTGTGCCCACACATCCGCCACATCCAGAGGACGGCGGACCTCCGAAAATGAATTGCAAGTCATTGGGACTTTGGGAGTCTGCGGCCATATCCAGAACACACGTCACTCTGTCTAGGATAAAGTCCGGCTCACGGCCAGGGAAGGCAGGATGCAGTGCGCCCGCTTAAGTGCACATTACTCGCATCATTTGTAATGCTAATCAAAGCCAGTCCCGGCCAGTCCAGCTCCAGTCGAAGTCCGCTCTGAGGTATCTTGAGTTGTGCGCGGAGTTAACCTACATATAATGCAGATGCAGGACGCTCTCGGAGACCCGCCCAGCTTGACAAATCTCCTACGCCCACGCTGATTAACAATCGCAGCCGCAACAAACAACTGATAATGAGCGATTGACTCTACAAATGTGACTGCAGGGGGTTAGGGGTGGGTTCGGGATTGGGTTTCCGAGAGTGCTCCACTTGGTGGGTGCCTTCAATTAGGAGGGGACACCCAGGGGGAATGTACTTTAAAGTGCGGTCACTGATTGAGAGGGGTAATAGGATATAGCTCTTAGGAACCTCAAGGTGATCTTGTAGTAGCAGTCTCTATTTTAACTAGAAACTCCCATAAGAAAAGTAAGTACTTACTCACCAATTTATGGGAGTTCCCAGCTTGCACCTTTATATAAATTTATTTCCAAAATTCAATTAAGTTCTGGCATTCTTTATGGCAACTCCCTGAAAGCTCTGACCGGCACCCACACCTAAAATCGAACTCTCCCTTTCTGCCCCGCAGAATCAATTTAGTAAATCAAACATCGCCCTGCCCTGCCCCATGGCGAACTACCTTTATGTTGCGTACCTTCCCTAGCAAAGTCATAACAGCAAATGTACCGTAAAGCAAACATGTTTCAGCCAACTGCCATATATGTGAGCCAAGTTGAAAGCGCTTTGAACCAGCGGCAGCGAGCAACAATCGCGTCATAATCGTTTGTAGCGACTAATTTATGATCTTAATGGCGGCTAATTAACACCATTTTCCACAATTGAAAGATTTTCCATTAAATAAAACACTTTATGGAATGGCCCAGCAGCACGCTGTTCCCGTCCAACCGTTCATCCGTCCAGGTTTCCACTTCTACAGCGAGGTTCAAAGAAAGCAGTCAACTCATCCACATCCACAGCGGCACTGAGAGAAATATTTATTGGATAGTGATATACAAATTTATTTAAAAAAATATTATAAAGAATTCTGTATTTAATTTCTTTTATAGGGGGTAATAAATCCTTACCTAATATTAATATTTTAAGCAAGAAAACTTACTCAATGTAGATCTTGTTTAATTTTTATCCTAAAAATGTGTAAAATACCTCAAATTAAGCCCCGAATCTCAAAGATTTTTCCCTCAGTGCACATCCATATCCACGGCTGCTCGCTTCACTAACCTTTCCACTATTATTCCCTGCTCGCCTTCTGCGGCGGAAGTTGAGCGGCAGTTCGATGCGTTCGCAGCTCAAATGGAGCAAAACACACAAAACTCCAGAAGGAGAAGTGCAAACAAAGCAGACCCCAAATGAAGGGCCGCCACTGGCTGGAAAGGGCAGGGGCGCACAGTGAGCAGGGGCTAGAGCGGCGTCACGAGGGGAGGGACAGCAAATTGACGGCGCTGCAAATCGACAAAAAGTCACTGGCGATTCTTAACGCATGAATGGCAAAGTTGGCCCATAGAAAATACGAAATAGAAATAGAAACAATAAGGTATTTAGGGTAATGATGAAGCTTGGATGCTCTCTAAGAAAAATAGAGAAAAATAACAAAAAAAATATAAAAATAATAAAAATAAATAAATAAATAAAATAATAAATAATATAATAATGGGTAACCCACAAAATATTGTACTAAGAGTACAGGAAGAGAATCATATAAGTATTTTAAAATATAATTAATGTATTGGAGAAGATTTTTGATTTAAAATAAATGTTTTACATTATATAAATCATAATACTTTGAAGTAATATCCTAACTAATTGAAATTAGTTGGAATATTCCTTGGATTAATGATGAAGATTTTAATCTTGAGTTCCAAACACTTTTAAAAGAATTTCTTTTATATTATATATTTCTCTCTTTCTGTTTCTAATTTAAAATCACTACTTAAACTAAATATTAAAATATTCATTATACCCCTGACACTACAGAGTATTCCCCAGAAAAAGAAAAAGTGTTGGCCAGGGCGGCATTTGAAGTGCAGTCGAGCCTGTGAGCTTTGCTGGCCCGGCCTGTCGCCGCCCGTTTGGCTGGCATGGACTGGCCAGAGTTGGCCAGAACTGGGAATACTATACGATAGGCAATGGGAATGAGAATTCGAATTCGAATGGAACTGCAAATGGGCTGGGGAGCTGGCAACTCGCAACTGGGAACTGGGAACGGGTGTCCAATCGCTTGTGACGAACGATGCGATCTCCAAGGCGGCGGCAAAGTCACAGGCTGGGACTGACTTGGACTCCAGCCAGAGCTGGCCAAGATCGGAGAGAGAGAGCCGCCCCGGAGTCACAGTCACAGCTGACAACTCACTGAGCGCGCAATGATTAATCGCACAATTGTGCGCCAATGGGCATCGAACATCGGATCGGTTTCAGATAGAAGTCAGTCTGTGCCCTTTTTCTGCTAGTTTTCGTTTTTAATTGCGATCAAAAGTGTTGCCGGAAGCCATTTACAAAGGCCTGTCACCAGTCCACCGCGGCCACTTTTATCGGAATCAATCCGAGGCGAAGCACTTTACGCTCTGATTGAAGTCCCAGACTGAGACCGAGACCCAGACCTAGACGCATTAGCCCCTGATCAGCCCACGCAGCGACCGCGCGACCCCTCAACTCAAGCGTGTCATGTAATTGAATTAAAGGCCCAGGGAGACGGAGATCTGGAGACGGAGACGGAGGCCTGATTAAAATTCCAGCACATCTGTTTTCCGCCGGGGGAATGCGCGGCATGTCCAAAATGTGGCCACGATCGGCTGTGTGGCACCTGCAGCCTGGCCACGATCTTCTGGGCTCCGACTAAGCCAATCTTGTGGCTTATCAGCCGCATTGCAATCTATGTAATGCGCTCCCAATTGCCGGAGCAGAAAAACAACAAGAAACTAAGAGACAAGAAGTCTCTGGGATACGTCTGGGTTTATATACTCTGGCAAGAATTTTTACATATTTTATTTACTATTATTTTTCACTAACCAAAAGCTTAAATCAAGGTTATAGAATTTAAATAGAATATATTAAAATCTTGTAAGTAAAATAAGATAACTCTGACTTCTATAGAAAATTTCTCACTTCATTAAGTGCTTAAATTATATTTAAAAAAATTATAAACATTTATTCCTCTTAGAAAAATCCATATACCCCAGTTAGAGTATTTAAAAAAAACTCAGTCCAGCTGATCTACGATCAGCAATTGACGACGGATCCAACCCGCCAAGCGATCCAATCGATCGATCGCTCGATCGGTCCCATCGATCTAACCTTAAACGAAGCCAGTCGAGGCAAAGAAAGTGATGGGACAAAAACGACGGCAAAATGTTGCTCAACAAGGACGCGACATGCCAGGCAACATTCTAGCCCCGATCCTCCTCTTCTTCGCCAATCGCCGGCGGTGACATCTTGTCAACTCAAAAATCATGATCAACAAAATGCTGGCCGATGGCCGCTGGCCTGCCTGGGCCACAAACATTTCTATTGGCAGGCGACAGGAGGTTGGAGTCGCCGAGGATGTGGACCAGAGAACAGACGAGATCATCTCCAGCGGCGGCAGATCGATGGTGACAGCCGCCCGGTAGGTTCACACATAAGTGAGGCATCATTCGAGACGTCATCGGAAGCGATTAAAAGGCGCACACAGACACACTTTTTAAGGAGCAGCAGCCGAGGCTGTCACCTGGTGGTCGCCGGTCAGCGCCGAATTGGTTCACCTGTCAGCGGTATTAATCTTGCTCCGATTGGGGTAGGTCAGAGCCAAAAGAGGATCGATTGTCTCGCTTGGGTGATTGGAATGGGAACTAAAATCTACAGTTTATGGTCTACTTAATTCTACGAAATTAAGGAGATTCGAATAGTAAAGAATATATATTTGTTTATGTATTTATTGTCTTTACTTAGTACATGTTTCTTCCACCAAATAATTAAATGATCGTGATAAAGGCACTTCCTTGGCTCGTTAAACCAATAATAAAAGTGCTTACTGTTTAATTTTTAAGAGCGTATCGCATAAAACGCCACAAGCGCGGTCCCGATCTCCTGACTCCGATCCTGATCCCGATTCCCGATACCGATCCCGATCCCAGGTGATCTCTCTCGTGCTGTGCTCCTCAACGGTTATAAACCAGCTGGCAGGCTAGTTACCGATTTATTGATTTTAATTGCAACCCGAGACGTTTATTTGCAATAAGAATGCGGATCGCTGAGGGCGGGGAGTCTACGGAGGATACGGTGAAGCCTCCGTGACAGGGGCCATAGTTTTGGCCAACTGCAAAAACAAATACAAGTGGCCAATGGCACTTGAAGAAAACTTAGCAGGTATTTAATTAAATTTCCTGGAGTTTTTTAATTTTTAAAAATTATTTATTCATATTCAGAAATGGTTTTCAATGGAAGTTACGAAAAAGCTTCTTCTAAGAATATTTTTAGGTCTTAATTGTTTTATTTTAGTTACCAAAGCTTAGCTCAATTCTTGAGGTTAAATTTATAATTTCCATTAAATTGTTTAAATTTTCTTAACATTAATAATATTTATATTTTTTTAAGGTACTTTCTAATAATATTTTCTTTTTTCAAAGACTATTTTATCTCCCTTAAGATGTTTTTTTTTTTTTGGATGTAAGACTGGAACTGAGTCTTGGACCATCCTGGAGACTATCATGGGGTCCCCACCGAGCGTGGGGCATATCATGACATTTTATTGTGTTGTCAGACGGAAAAGTGCTTATTACGCATGCGCAACGGCGTCTTATAATTGTGGGGTGCCACTGCTCCAACGACGTGGAGGATTGCAGTTGGAACTCCAAGTCGTCTTCGTCCCAGTCCCAGTCCAGACTCCCATCTAGCCCCGCATCGGTTGTCGTTGTTGTTTACGCCGGCGATTGTTTTACAAATTAATATTATTTTATGATATCGCGTTTGTTTTGCTAATTGTTGCATGTGTGGCGTAGATTGCATTTACAAGCCGCGACGGCGACGACTCTCAGGGAACTCGGACGGGGCCGTCCGGTAGCCGCGGCCGGTGCATTTTGACAGTTTTACGAGCTCGGCCAGCGTTGAAATGAATACCTGCTAGGAGCCGAGCCGAGAAGCCACCATTTGGAGTTTCGGAGGAGCTTGGCAGATGGGAGGTGGAAGCCCCGGGCAGTGCGAGATGGCACCGTGTGAGTTGTGGCCATGTCCGCGGCCAGGAATGCGGCAAGCCACCCAAACATAGGAAGCCTCTAATGAATGTTTAGCCAGGGCATCGTAAATTGTAGGCCCCGGGATAGCTCAACGAATGGGAAATGCCCTAAGAGAGGTTTTTTAGTAAGCCAAAATTTTAAAAATATATTTATTTAGGTTTAGAATTTTATAGTATTTTTTACTGAATAAAAAGTCATAGTTTTTAAAGCCCTAAAACACCAAAAACATATTTTTTCCCCCTTTACCATATTTTTTCGGGTCAATAAAAGACACACAAGTCAATCGAAAATTGCTGATAAGACTCCGAACTCCCTCTCGGTCCCTTCTCAATCATTTGGCGAGAGGCGTCTCCCATTTCCATTGGCAGCTCGTCGGCGATAAGGTGCCACACTTTGTTTTGCTTTAATTGTCAATCGCTTCGGCCGTTTATCTTTATGTGGCAAGAACAACGGCCACGTTGCTGCCTCGGCAGACAGCTTGGCGGGGTCGCACATCCCCAGCCACAGCTACATCCCAACCCATCTATATCCCAGGCCAAGTCCCATTGCCAGTCCGAGTTCCCTCGGCTGTCCCTCGCTGAACTGTCAACTGTCAGTCAGTCACTTGGAAGGTTCGTTGGCTGGTCCTCCGCCTCCGTTCGGGGGAACATCAATATGTGACCAGGGTTCCTCCATTCTCTGTTCTCGGTGTTTGCAGGATGTTACTCCGCCTGCTGATAACTGATATTTGACAACTTTTGATGCCCAGACTGCTGGGCTGCTGGACTGTTAAGGAAACGGACAGCTGCTACGAAAAAATAAAGGAAATATTGGTCCTTGTCTAGGCAAACGCCTATTAAATGCTAGTTCTATTTTTTTCGATTTTAAAACCATCAAATATAGCCACTTGCAGACCCTGTAATAATCTAAAGTGCCTTCCTAATAGCTTAAATTTCCCAACTCAGCTAGTACCTCGCTATTAACGGAGAGGAAGTGCTTAGCACATAATTCAAATGCACTTGTGTGTGTCTTTAAGCACCGCCATATCCTTCCCTCGATTTGCACCTATATATTCAGGCTTCTTTGAGCGATTACCCTTGCCTCCCGGATGAGTTCGGTAAGCACAACAATTCGCCGTGAAACATTTCAATAAAAACGTTCCCGTTTCCATTCGCTGCATGATCATTTCAGTAACAAGCTCTCACCGAAGGAAGCCACAAAAAAGTAAACGCAGAGAAACGCAGTCAAGAAGGAATCGCCTTCCGGTAATGGTTATGACCGAGAGTGGAGAAAAAAACACTTTATTGAAATGAGCGCCGATCGAATTGTGGTCTAAATGAACTTGTTTTCAATGAGTGAGGAGATCCAGGGCTCCGCCGTGGTAACGTGCAATTTTTTCTGGGGTTTCTCTTATTTTTTTTTCAGTCAAAGCCACCGCCAGTGCGTCCATCAATTTATGAGGTGGTCAAGATTGTGCCAAAAATTGAGGGCCGCAGAAATAAAAACCTGCGATTGGGTAATTACAAGCAAGTAGTCCAGATGAGCGGCACTTGGCTGCCATTCAAGATGATGAATATGGCTTTTTGGTGGGCAGTTTTATGGGTTTTATGGTTTTCAAAAGAAAATGATTTCTTCCGAGGGAGTGAAAAAAAATTATATACTAAGAAAAGCATTTCAGGCTCGTTTAAATGTGTTTAACAACAAAGTAACAGAGGTATCGCCTTGATTGATCAAATTTATTATTTATGTTACGTTTAAAATATTTCTTTTTGCCTTGAATTTTATGATTATAACATGTTGAGAATTCCGAGGGAGAAGACAAATTAATTATATTTAATCTAAAATCTATATATTTATTTGTTTTATATGTTTATAGATTTTAAGAGAATTCTTAATTATTGTCCTTTTTGGCTTATTGTGCCCGTTCGTTCTTTCACTGATAATACCTCAATACTATACATTAAATATATCTTAATACTGAATAAAATTATATACTTAGTATGATCACAGCCTTTATTTTTTTAATCAGCCAACTTTTTAAATTCTAAGAAATATTTAAAAGCTTTTTACAATATTAAATTTAATTAATTTTCTTTCGGTGCATCCTATCGTTGTGCTAATTTGTGGATATCATTTGAGTAGTTGGAAAGTTTTCTAATTACCACAGACACCCGGCAGAAGGCAGCAGGCAGCCGGCAACCGGCGCATGTTAATTGCTCCCGAAGAGTCAACCTAATTATTAATAAGCGCCAACGCGGCTGTCATTGTCGGAGGCCCTCGAAAGCCTGTCATCATTTTAATGCCAACTCGTTACTTTATTTATCATCAACATCATTTCGAGCTGCGACGCTGACAAGCTGCCAGTAGCCGGGACTCGGAGACTCAGGAGCCGGAGCTGCAGCTACCGGGATGGGAGTGGGATCTCGGAGCTGGTAGGGAATAGGGAGCGCTGTGCTAGCTATGAGCTGCTGCCGTAACATTGACTACGGCGCAGATAAAAGCCTTTCCATGTCGCTTCAAATTTAAGTTTTCAATTAAAAAAGACATAAAATGTACGAGTATGAGTAGCTGTCTCCACTGCCAGCCAGAAACTGTGTGCGAGAGTATCTGTGAGTGACGCAGTGCCGCTGCTGCTGCTGCTGCCAAGCGGCGACTTCATCATCAAGCGAGTAACAAATATTGTAAAGTAGTTTGACTTTGACATAGACGTCATAACTGTTCGAGCATCCGACAGGGGTTAAGTGGGAGCAGAAAACGGGGCGGAGTGGTGGGTCCCCAAACAGGGGTAAATCTTCATTTAATTATTAGAGTTCTTACAAGTGCACTTGGGAAAAAGCAGGGAGAGTTTTGGAACTTTTTATACATTTTTACCTTTGTTTTAGTTTAACTTTTAAATCTGGGTGATCCTTAAAAATAATCCTAGCAAATCAATCCATATAATAGGGTTCCTATGCTACCGTGTCATAACCTCATTACCAATAGATGTAATGAGACCATTTTCTATCTGTTCCAAATTTAATATATTCGTAATTCAAATTATTTGCATTGTTATTTTAAAGCTCCACCTTCTTTTTTCTGCACTAAAAGAAAAGCGTCTACATTTCGTCCTATATTTGTGTAAAATGAGTATATATTCGTTTAATTTAATTTAGATTTATTGGGGAAAAGAATAGAGTCTTAGAAAAATAAAAATGTCAGCTATTGATTTTGTTTGAATTATGAAATAAACTAAATTAACTGAAAGCAGGGCCATAACCCCACATTGAAAAGAAAGAGGAACCTTTTTTGGCCCCTTCAACTCTAATTTATTCATAATCAAAATTAATTTCTGTGTAATATTAAAGCTCTGAATTCCCTTCACAACTTTCCCAGCTTGACTCAAAATTAACGCTTCTCAAAAAGTGGTTCTAACCACTTCCAACAAATTAAACTTGTAAACTTGGTTTTTATGATTATTTCCCCCGAAACTAATGCGATCAATTTAAATTCCAGCAAAAGAGGCAAGCGCTTAGAGGAAACTTCACCCCGAAATGTGGAGCATTTATCAATTTTTATGGCTCTATTTGCTTGGCCCGTTGATGTGGCCTTTGTCTGACTCGGCCCCAGGCCCTGCCCCTGCCACTGCCCCCATTCACTTGATATGCAAATAACTGAATTTCTGTTTCTGTTTTTCAACACATATTTTTGGGAACCTTATTGCCACACGCTTTTCACACAAAATTAATGCAAACTGGACACCATTGAAGTGGTCGTTAAGGCGGCTTTTTGTGGCCAAAATGGTTAGCTTGTGCCCATTGTGCGGGTCAAGCGCTGAGCGCTCTGGGAAAGTGTGGCACTCCACTGGCCAGTTGGTCAGTTCCATGGCCTTTATTGTTGGCAAACGGAACGGAACGGAACGGCCCGCTGCTGGCCGTCTTTTGAGCCAAAAAGATAAAGACAATTATTATCGCCATTATCGCCAGCATCTGTTCTTGTTGTGGCCAACTTCCTACGTTTGAAAATGATATGCTGGCACTAGCCAGGTTCCAGTCCAACACCGAGACCCCTGCCGCATACAAATTGGCAATAACCATCAATTGGCCGCCGAGAGCGGCTCTCGGCCAAAAGGTGTTGCTGTTTTTTATTTTTCGGCCAGCGTGTTTGCATTAGAATGAGCCACAAGCAGCTCCTCAGTGCCGGAATGCCGATTACAGCCAGCGATCAGCGGGTGCTGGTGCTCTCCTTGATTCGCTTTCTTTTTATTGTGGCATTGTCTCTGCTTTTGGCCATACTCTAGGTGGCAAACGGCTTTGTTGGGGTAATAAGACTCGAGAGTTTGGCTCAAAAAAAAAGTGGTAAGCATTAAGGCTTTAAAAGATATAGAGAAATTCGAAAGAAAAATTATTCTTTTCCCCTTTAACACATTTTTAAAATTCTTTAAAAATTATTTAAGGTATTTAATATTATATTTTGAACCCCACACAGGTCCTGATTATTTTGATAGAGCATCCTAGCATCGCCTAGCTATCCTCGCCACATTTTTTAACAGATCGTGTAGCGATCGTCGGCCATAATTGTATTTTCGGCATTCGTTTCTTGGCCAACAAATGCGAATGCGAATTCGAATTCGATGGCAGTGTCTGCGGCAGTTTCGGACAAATGGCACTCACACACACTCAGGGTCCCAGAATCAGAGTCCGCGCATCCGCATCTTGGTGGGGATATTTCTCGACGGGCTGGGTGCTAGCTGCTGTCCATTGTTTCAGCCAAAATGTACATTTGTTGGCGGCCGGCTGCCAGCGGCTTCTGTTGCCGCTTTTATTGAATGTGTAGAGCATTCCGGCTAGCGCATAATTGCGGACTCTGGTATGATAATTTCCCTGGAATCGCATCGGATTGCATCGGATCGGCATTGATGTTGCAGCAATGCTGAAAATCTCTCGTGAAAGGAGCCACCAGCAGCAGCAGCAGCAGCAGCATCTGCATAGGTCATAGAGAGAGAGAGAGAGGCGGGGCTGCGCCATTAATTAGGGACTCCGGTTCGGTTTTGGCGCCTGGTTGCCAGGGGATATTTACCCAAAACAGACAATTCATCAATTCGGAGCCCCATCTGCCCGCCATTCAAACTGTCATCTGCAGCCTGAGATGCGGGGACCCTACCAAGTGTCGTCTCCCCAGTCCAGCCCCCATGGAGCAGCTCTCCCCGGTCGCTGGCATTTAGGCCCTCGATAATTGCACTGTCACTTGGCTGAAGACATGGCAATTTGTGGCCATAAAAGCGCGCAAATTTGTTATGAGTATGCACTGGAAATTAATAATAATAATAATATATTCTATAGAATTAATGCAGATTTTAAAATAAAATTATAGTAAGTAAAAATATTAATGTAGATTTGAAAATGAAATAAGGTGAACTCCGTGCTCTCTCAGGGCGTCTTAGTATCATTTATAAGAAGGTTTTAAATATCTTAAAAAATTCTCTGGTTTTTTTTCCTATTTGTACTTAAAATTTAACCCATTTTAGAGATAGAATTTATAAGCCTACAAATATTTTGTATACCTAAACTAATTTTAAATTTGATTACTGTTACTATCCGGATTTAAAAATTTTCCTAGCAACTCCTAGTTATATTTTTAATAACTTTTTCCCGACTGTATACGTCTTGGTCTTTATGGGACCGTTGATGAAATGGAAATGCGAAATGCAAAATACTCAGACTCTCCGATTCCGAATCAGAATCAGAATCAGACGGACGCAGAGCTAGGGCCAGGAGAGCCAGTGCCAGTCGCTGTTCGCATTGAAATCCATTTAATCGAGCCATCATTCTCTGGTCGCCGTCGTCGGCCGCTGTTGATTTATGAAATATTTTGTGCGCGCCAGCTCGCAAATGAAAATCCATTGCCCATCGTCCGATTTCATGGGGCACGCGTTGCTGCCCGGTATCTGGGTATCTGAGAGATACTTTGCTTTATGGATGAGCTGGCTAAGAGCTCCATCGCTAAGCAGCTAAGAGGCGTTGCACATAATTTGCTTTGATCTGTTTCGCATTTGGCCAGCTGTCAACCGGGAGATCTGGAGACTTGGCTGCATGGATACCTTCTGGTTACCTGGAGATCTCGAGAGGAGAGAGAGCGGGATCTTGAAGGCTGACAATGGAAGCGAACTCTTCAGGAGGATCGAGCCTGCTGTTTAGGCGTAGGTTTTAATGCCAATTGGACAGATTTTTCGCAATCAACTTGCATGTCCACATTAATTTGTTGTAATAACAAATTGAAAGTGCTTGGAATTATTTACGAGAGCAGAGCACCTATGAGAGCGAAAATTAAGATTTATATTTAGAATGCCATTAAAGGGAACTTCCTGTGGCAATAAGTTTAAGTATTTATGAGATAAAAGCTAGTAAACTCTGATATATTATTAATAAAGTAACTGCCAGTATAGATATTAATTATTTAAATTAATCTCCTTTATTTTAAATTTTAGCAAGTGCTTTTAGGGTTCTTAAAACCATAAATAAACCTTTTGAAAACTTAATAACCCATTACCATAAAACCTTCGAGTCTAGAAACGATTTTTATGGTAATTCCAAGTGACTTTTCAAAATTGCTTCTAATAAAGTTTGCCCCTCTCTCCCGCCGTACTTAAGATCAATGATAAAGCCTAAAACAAACACTCGAAGTCGAAACAGAAAAAATACCAGAGAGCGCGTCACGTTTTCTTGCCCCGAAAAATAAATGATTTTGATTTTTAAGTGCTCGGCAGAGAGAGAGAGAGACTGAAAAATATGTTAAGAAAATAAAAACGAATCTCGAGCGGCGGATGTGTAACAAATTGAGGTTGAACCAAGCCCACATTATCACTGTGATAAGGCCATCGATCGAGTGGAGGCCTACCAGTTCTCATCTCCGACTTGGACGTGGACCTGGGATTTGATACACTTTGAGATCTCGCCCGGCTGTCAGTCGGGGGAAATACTCCGAAGGCACTTGAGACACTTCTCTTGAACTTCAACGCCTGCCAGCCCGCTGTCAAAATATTTCAATGGGTTCTCAGTCTCAGTCCCAGTACCGTTCCCGATCCAGATCCAGATCCCAATCCCCTTTTTTTATGGCCAGGGATCGATGCCGGCCGCGTTGTGCGGTCTTTTGATGAGATCTCAATATGACGGCTGTCCAGCCCGTTTGTCTGCGTTTGTTAGACAAACTAAATCTGTTATTTTTTAAGTTTTCAATACAAACACAGGGAGAGAGACTCGGACTGGGACTCTTGGCACTTCTAAGTAAGTGAAACTTGTTCTAGGGGACCTTCCCAATTTGCCATGGAGCCGCATTCCCATGTCGCGTTCTGTAACCACAGATGATCGCAGATCGGGGAGATCGGATGATCTTCGTTGCATTTTTCTTGTATTTATAAGGTTTCTGTCATTTCTGTTAAGGATTGAGTTATTTGCTTGCCTTCTCTCGCCTGTTCGTTGTCTTTGCCTTTGGGGATCCCCGCCTTGTGTCCGCATGCAGAAAATGCGGTTGTTTGTTATTGTAAGGCGATACTTTTTGCCATCGATCGCCGCCCCGATAAAGATGGTCGCACTTCCTTGCGACAACATGAAACGCTGAAATATTTGAATAAATCATAGATGGCAGCGTTTTCTTTATTTATATATTTTTTACAGGACAAACAGGGCGAAAGGTATTTTAATCAATAACGCAAATTCCATCAAGACAAAGGGGAAAAGTCGTGTAGGGTTTATATAAGGACTTTGATTATTAAAAAAATTATACTTCTTCAGGAGAAGAGGTTACCTTATTTGGATAATAATTCTTGAAGCTGTAGCGCAAAAAACTAATTAGAAATAAAGACGTATTTTTTAAATATTGCAAGATGTTGTTAAGTATTTTTTACTGCCCCCTAAAAATTATTGAATGACGAAACAAAGTAAATAATAATAATCTAACACAAATTCAAAATCAAAAGATACATCAAATTTCCATAAAACCCCCTTATGCAATTGCATTTCTCTGCAAAATCCACCTGTATCTCTGCCAGGAATTTCCCACTCTCTGAGACTTCCTTGCCATTATTTACATTTCAAAGCCCGGAAAATCTAGCAAATTTGCCTGAGAATTACCATTTCCTTGCTCGCCTTTAATGGCATTAATTTTCAATGGACAACTAAAGGCCTTTGTTTGCATGGGATTCGAGTTTGTAAGCCATTAGCCTTGGTCCTCGCATACAGAAATTCCCACAGCAATCAGAACTAATTTAATTCTGATAAATGACAGCTGCAGTCAACAATATTATTATTGCAGCACAACTTTCCCAAAGCTTAGAGAGGGCAAACAATAAAACTGCAATTAAAGCAGCTGTAATAAACATTTGATTGCTGTTATTATTTACCAATAACGACGACAACAGAATGGATAAACACACACACAGAGCCAGGGAAATGGGAAAATTGTTTGCAAGCAAATTGATAAAATAGCAATAAAGTTAATTTTGCATTGGCCAGGCACTGGGCACTGGGCATCGATATCAATATCGCAATCGGAATCTGAATTTGCTTTTATTGACAGTGTCTTATCATAACTAAAATCATTTGCATGCAAACAAGGGGGCCGGAGGAAAGCGAGCTTAACATGAAAATTCAATAAGCATAAGACTTTCGAATTTACGAGGAAATTAACAATAATATTGCAGTTGCTGAGGGCGCAACACGAAGGCTGCCATCGGATGGGGACACTTCTATGTGTCGCCCCGCCACTGGACCCCCATAGAGCCAGGACTGGAAGGGGGTTCCATAAGAAAAAAAAAAAAAAAAAAAAAAAGAAAGGAGGATGTACAGGTTGGGCTGTCTTGAGTTGGTACACTTTTTTATGCCGCTTAATACTAGTTGTTAAAAATAAAACAATATTTACCTTTCTTATTTGCATACTTCAGGTAATTTTCAAGCTCTATAATTTGAGAGTTATTAAGCTGCACTCCAGATAATTAACTGGACTGTAATTATGTCCAGCATTTATGACACTTAAAGCCACTGCAGCTTTAAATCAAATAATTAAAATTTAAGAGCATTTACTGTTCGCATTTACTCCTCTTGGCTTAATTTTTTTTATGGTTTAATGCATTTATTTAATAAATTCATAGAGAATTCCGCCACAACGCCGCCGGGGCCTTGGCCATCACGCACGCAGAAAGTGGCAGTTGAATGGTTTCGTTCCGGAGACCATTGAGTTCTAGCCATTCTTGGCCAGCAAGCATCGATTGTAAACGATTTTACGAGCTCGCCTGCAATAATCTACGCAATTTTATTGACACTCTGACTCTGCTCTTTGTGGGACGAGTAATTCATGCGTTTATCTCGCCGCGGGACATCTCGAGTTCGACTTGGAAGTCGCCAGCAGAAAGCAGCAAAGGGGGGACCCTTAGATGGGGTCTGGGACTGGGACTTTCTCCGCGACGACCCACTTGACTCGAGTCGGGGAATGCGCTTGGCTTACAGGTTGTCCCATTTCGGGAAAGGTCTCCCATGACCTATCTGATTGTCACCTAGCGGCTGACTAATGAACAGCTAGATGAGATTGGGATTGGATTGGGACTTGGATTGAGACTCGGTCTTAAATGGCAGCTGGATTTCAGAGTGTCTCGTTTGTCTTCGGTAGCTGTCGCCGTGTTATCTGTATTTGGAAGCTGGAGACTATCTGGCGATGGCATCGGTATCTGTCCTACTTAAGAGAGGCTCTAAAATCCCCTCTAAAAACCCTCTAAAATCCCCTCTAGAGCCCCTTAAAAACCCCTTAAAAATCCCTCAAAAAAAGTCCCATTTATAACATTTAATCGCTTGTCATAAACTGCAATCGCATTAATTTGCCGCTCCGTCTGACATGCAATTATATGTAAATAAATATTTATTTAAATGCTTACTTATTTATAATTTTTTATGGCTGCCAGTCAATGCCGACCGTTTCATTCCCTTTTTATTTATTTCATTTTAAAGGCTTGTTAACTCCTTTTTTTTTATGGGAACTCCCCCATTAAATTCTCCAGCAGCTAAGCACCTTTCTTCTCCATTCTCTCTGCTCACTATTTAGTGACTTTCCAATCGGCATTTCCAAGACTCAATTAAGCCACAAAAAACAAAGAAACCCAAATATTTGTAAATTTTTTTATCGATTGTTTCACACACACACAAAGACTACGTAATTATTAACCTTTAACATTTTCACGCTTGAGCTTTGGTGGGAAACAGCGGAGAAAGAAATATAGCCACCAAATGAGTATGAAAAATATTCCAAAAATGACCTAAGCCAAGGGAGTAGCCCTGGCTGAGGCAGAAGTGTTTTTCTACATATTATTAATGGAGGTCTATTTGTCAGAAGGGGATATAGTGGATGCGGATGCGCAGGCAGCCGTGACTAATCAGCTCGCGCTGCTTATTCGCATTCGCATTCCGTTCTACGGCTACGGAAAGTTTAACCGGACTCGCTGCTAATTGCCGTGAAGGCGCCGCTTCTCAGAGCTAAGAGGGTTATCCCCTTAACTCCACGAGCCATGCAAATTGCGGCAACAAGTGCCAGAAATCCCGGCATTGTCCTCGCACTCCATGCCATCTCTCCAACTCCTGGCCAAGGCGATTCCAGCTTAATTATCATAGCGCTTTCGGACACTCGGAGTACAGGGAAAATAATTCTAAAAGGTTCTAGGAAAAAAAAAATATTTATTTTTAAGTTTATAGTTTTTGAAAGCACAGGTTATTACTCTGAATTTTTTTGAAGGCTAAATCTTGTTTAAATTTAACTGGAAAATATTTTTACATAATTTAAAAGCACAAGAAAATATTCCATAATAATTATAAACCCAAAATCTAATTAAAAATGTAATAGGAAATTATTTGAAAATCATTTTCTTAGGTTTCTGGATTTATAAGACTAAGAAATACTATTCTAAATTATATAGGAATCTCTTTTCAATGTATAAACAATTTTTATGGCACCTTTAACAAGTTGTTGTTCGATTCAGACCTTTCAGTACCTCACCTTATTGAGACATTAATCTTAGGCAATTTCGATTGATAAATACCAGAAAATATACATTTATTTTTCCCCGTGTGGGTTGTTGGATTAGCAGCTCCCCGATTTGAGTGTGTACAACCAATCAGCAGCTGCAAGTCGCCAAATGAGCAGCAGAGCTGGAGCTTCGAGTCGGCGGAGTCGGAGTCAGTGCCTCATGTGTCACCCGGAGGCTGGCTGCAACGTGTTGCGCTAATTTTATATGCAAATTATGGCAAAAGCGCGACTTGTATGCTAATTTAACTCCTCTTGTTCGACCACTCACCCCCTCAGCCGCCCCTGGTTAGCACTCCTTTATTTTAATGATCTTCCTCGCAGGCTGGCAAATATTTGGGGAATGCGAGGCAGGCGCTGCTCCTCCTCGTCTTCCCTCGAAATGTTTGCGTTTTTATCTGGCGCAAAAGTGTGAAATTTTGACGCGACGTCAAAGCAATTTCTCGCTTCACTTTGCCCCGATATGTGGATCAGAGACTTGGCCTGCAAATTGGGGATTGGGAGCTGGGAATCAAGACTGAGACTGGGACTCAGGCTGGGACTGCGACTGGAAGCACTCCTTTCACCGCATCAGGGCCGTTAATGATTTTTGAATACATCATGCTGGGCCTCATTTTAACACACTCGCACAGGGGTATGCTTAAAGCCGTTGCTCTCATTTGGCTGGCGGATATTTCTTAAGCATTTTACACTTGGCAGCCTGTCAGGCCTTCTCAGATATGTGTTTGTGATTTTTTTCGGATTTTTTGGTGGCTTGTAAGTCCTTTGGACTGTGTCTTAATTTGATGTGCCAGCAGACAGCGACAGTCAACGGGGCGAGTGATAAAGCTTAACAAAGGAAGCCTCAATTAAAGAAAATATTTCTTAAAAATGCAGAAAATACGAGTATAACCAAAATTTATAAATTTTATTGAAAGGTTTAAGCTTAGTTTTTAAATTATTTTGAATTTAAAATAATACTAAACCAAAAACACAAAAGAATAAACAAATTGCCTTTAACTAATTAAAATATTTTTTTGAAGAGCAGGAAATATAACAAAACGGCTATTTAAATTTTTATTATAATTTTTATTTCTAGCTTATTTTTCAATTTATTTTGAATAAAAAATAGCCCAAAATAATGCTACAAAAATATGTATAAACACAAAAAAAAACCAAAACAAATTGATCTTAAATTCAATAAAATATTGTTTTTAAGCACAACATGCTTTCTAAATTTTTATTTAAAGGTTTTAGCTTAGTCTCAATATATTTTGAATTAAAAAGAGCCCAAAATAACACCAGCAAAATTGTAAAGGCACAATTAAACTGCAAAAACTGGGTCACTTAAGAGCTATTTACCCTCCAGCCGCCACTTTGTGCAATCAGGCAATCTTGGCCATATTTTTTTCGACGTATTGCGAGGGTAACGAAATAGAAACAATTTATGAAAATTTATAGAAAACGCCGAGCGCAAATCAAGTGTTACTAAATTGTGAATAATGACTCCATCGCGGCCAAAAAAAAATGGAAAAAGCGAACCGCTCGACGGCTGACCAATTTCTGAGCGCTACAAAAGACTAATACAAAGTCTAACGAATCTAATCAAAAGATAAACTCACGCGCATCGACGAGGAAACCCTCCTCTAACGAGTATTTTTAAGTTTCAATCAAAAATTCGATACACTTTGCATGCCACAGAGAGACTTTCGGGGGGACTTTCGGGATGCCGAGCTCGTGCAGCTAATAAGCTGCGGCTTACAGAAATGCGGCAATAATCATCATTTATTTTCGGCTTCTCCCAGCTTTATTATCTTTATTTTGTGTTTCTGGCTGGCCGCAAACATGAAATTATGATTTTTATTGAAGAATTCGCACAGCGGGCGGTGTAATTAATCAGCGCTCGATGGGATGGTGCGACGGCAGCGTGAAACGGGCGAGGTCGAGTGTCAGCAGAGGCGGCAACAAGCATGATGCTCCCCTCGTACCGAAACCCCCCCTCCAAGACAGTGGCTGCCGCAGCACAGGGGTCAGCTTGGGGCCGCCGCCGCCACGTTGCGTATGAGTAATTTCTGGTCGGTGCCGCGGCAGCAACCCGCTGCGAAAGTGAGCTTAACGGTAGTTTCCACCGCCTAACAATTCCATTGCGTTCAGCGCTGTTTGATTTAAATTGTTCCTATTGTTGGCCAACTGCCGCCGCTTTTGGGCCACACAGAAAATCTACAAAAGAAAAAAAAAACGGTTGAAAAGGTGCTTTGATATCGGAAAACGATAATGAGAGGAGGAGGCAGGGCTCGAGTTTAACGGGAGCTCATTTATTTATTAAAAAATGTGTTCTTTTAAATATTTTTCAGAAGTTTGAAGTTCTAAATATAACATTATGCTTACAAATGTAGGGGACAACACCGAAAGGTACTCCCTTCGTCCTTTCTGTCGGAGCAAAACTCTCTAGGTGTGCATTTATTAACTGATGGAGGTAAGGCTTCTGGAAACCGAACTCTAAAGGACTTTAGAAATCCTAACATTCGTATCGCTGCTGGTAATTCCAATTGTCTTTCCCATAACCTTTCTATTCTAATCAATATTTTACACATATTACACTGACTAGTACCTAAGTTTGACATTATATTTTTTTAACTAAAATATCAAATAAAACAGCTTCATGAATATTTCAACCAAGCACACTCTGGCGTCCAGATTTGTCCCGAACTTGGCTCAATCAGAATTCAACACTGGCTCTGACCGGAAAGCTTTTTGGGCCCGCTTGTTAGTCCGAGCCACTTAAGCCAAACCTAAATTACGCCAAAATCGATTGCAATTGCGTTGATTATCGCTGTCCAAGCTGGCCGTTGCCGAATTTATCGCCCGCAAATGCATTTCACGCGAAATTTATGTAGTTTACGGCTCCCCTACCCCCTTAGCCCCTCCTAAAAAGCCAAAAAAAACAACAGAAAAAGAGCTTAAATACACGTACACATATTGGTTTGGAAGCTGGATCGATCGGAGCGGTGGCTATTTGGCCACCGGTTTTAAGCGACGCAGCCGGCGCTCTTTTCGGACTGGCCGCTTATCGTGGCAATTACAACCCGAGATTTATATGGGCCGAGGGGTTGGCCAAAAGGTTGGGTGCTGGCCAGCAGCAAACACCCGCACGGAGTTCAAACGAACGCAGCCGGCAGCCGGGGGAGTTAATCGCCAAGTGTTTCTCTCGCTCTTTTATTTTTTTCGGGCCACAAAATGTCGAGTTAAATGGATTTTTATTGAAATCAAGTTGCCTGTCGATGCCAGCGGCGGCCGAAGGGGCTGAGTCAGGCGGCAAACGGCCGCTGATTGGATCTTAAAGGATCTAATTGGTCTCCGCGAAGTCGAGACAAGGCTAAATCACTGAGCAGCAGCAGCAGCAGCAGCGGCGGTGGTGGTCGTGAGGGGTCAATTGCACTGGCCTGATCTACGACAATTGCAACGGGGTATTGGAGCCACGAATACTCGTAGAGCTTAGAATTGGCCAGAAAGAGATATGATCGGCAGGGCTTCATAAAGTTCTTGGAGTCGAAACGCTCTGAGAGATTGCCAGATAATCATTTAAAGTGTATTGAGTAATTGAACCGAAAGCCCCAAATTAAATGTGAAAAATCCAAGTGATTGCTGTCTATGGGTGCTGTTTTTTATTAAAAAAGATTTACTAGAATTTATAGATAAGCTAAGATTTAAAAGGTGGGTCAAGAATTCCGAATTATAGCTTGTCAAAGGTTTTGAAATTTAAGACAGGGCTTGCTCTGTGTAAATAATGTTTTTAAAAGGTTAGAAAAATCTAGGAAAATATATCTGCTATTCAAAGACCTTCCTCTTTTCTAACTCTCATTACCCGTGCCTTTTTCCTTGAATTCCTGGAACCAAAAACCGCCTTAAGGTCCTTTGGCGAATAGAGTCATAAGCGTATTAGACGCCATCGTTTGCCATATGAAGTTATTCACGGCCAAGTGCATTACTAATTGGCAGCAGATTTTTATCTAATCCAGCGCCATGAATTACAATTTCAACTAATTACAGTGGTGCCTGTGAGGAGTGGAACTTAGCAGGTGAAGGATGCAGCGCATCCATGTGGGCAGAGCAGAGCAGAGCAGCGCGGCAGCTCGAGTGGCGGCGTTCAATGATTTATTGGTTTGTAATTTCCATTCGAGCCCACGAGCTGAACACCAATGAGCCAGAGAGTTCTCTTTGGTCTTGGTCTCTGGCTGCCTAGACATGAACATGCGACAGGAAAGGCAAACACGAGGCCGAAAGAGCCGCCAGCGGTATTCCAAACTGGGCCTAAAACGATGATGGCCAACGAGGAGGATCCGATCTGCTGCTGCTGCTGCTGGCCCGGGTTGACATCGGAGCAGCGTCAACTAATGAAGATGCGCGATGCATCATGCTCAGGCGGGACTCGAGTGGAAGTCTGGATGGAGTCCAGCTAGAGCGGGACTGGTGCTTGGTGTGCTGCCCAGTCAAAGCCCAGAAGCAATTTTCGTAATCAGAGAAATTCATAAAAATTAAAAGAGTCATTTGCATGTTGTTGCTGCACGAGCCTGAGAAGCTGCAACCAAACAGAGTACAGGGGAGACAAGTTAAAGTTAAGAAACCATAAAGCATAGAGCATATTCATAAAAATTCCTCAAAAATTAGGGCGGAGTAATATACAGATATACAGATCTTTGCTATTGAAATAAATAAATAAAATAAAATACAAAATAAATACAAAAGACAACCGAAAACTTATATTACAGCCATTTACGACCACTTAAAGTAGTTGTTGATTCGCATCAACAGACAAGTTAATTTAGTCACCTTAATTATTAAAGAAGTTTATAAAAAGCTGCACAAATTATTAACAAATATATTTTATAACATAGCTAAGTAGTACATAAATTTCTTTAAATTTGTATATGAAAAGAACTACTCGCTATAAGCTAAAATAAAGCAATCATTTTTATTCAATTTTTATTCAGGGCTAATTAAGTAATTATACTAAAATATGAAATCCTTAATACTTATAAAAAATTCCTCCTAACCAACCACTCCATCTCTTGTTACATAATTGTAGCTTCCAATTAATGACCACTCCCCTATTTCCATCTTAGCCACTACTTACTGTACCTAAGTAAGTGCAAGAAGGATTTTTTTGCCAAGCCAAGCCAGGCACTGGCCGAAGACTGTGGCCTCTCCTCGACTGGTTTGCGCCAAGAGCTCTCGGCATTTGGGTGTAAAATAAAGGAATGACTAATTTTTCAACGTTTCGACGAATGATAAATGTGGCATGTGGCGAGCCCGAGAGCAATCATGTTGCACTGTCACTTGGGGCACACACACACTCCAGTGCAGACTCACCAGGGCAGACTCACCCAGACACTTGCAATCACAATCGCAATCCCAGAACACGTCTCCTAAGCTCTGGCTGCCACGCTGGAATTGTTGCAACGTCATAATTATCCATCCAGAGCCACAACCTCTGCCCGAATCCCATGCCCATTCCCATTCCCATTCCCAGCCTCATCCACATGCTCGACGGCGTTGTCCTCGGCCCTGAGAATGAGTAACGACTGTGCCAGTAAATGGACACGGACTTCTGTTAAGTACAGAGAACAAAAGTCGGGCTGGAAATAAGTATTCTAGGATCTTAATTTAATATGGTAATTATTTGATTTAAAATAAATCAAAGGGTTTTTAGAAATCTCTAATCAAAAGAGAGCTAGTAAAGCTCTTCTAATGAATATTTAAAATCAATATAAATGCCTAATCATTGGAACCATTAGAGGTAAATTACTTTAAGCACTTCCCTTACCCTAAAAAATCCCTACTTTCCCCCTGTGCACATCCTAGAACATCATGTTGATGTTCCTGTCCCGCGAAACTCATCAACCGACTAACTGAAAATTTACATTTTACGCGACGTGACGACGATCATCCAGTCCAGTTGGAGTCATTAAGCCGCCAGTGGGATCTGGTAAATGTTGTCAAGGAGATTTAGGACCCTCGCCTCGCTGAGTTCGCTGAGTTCGCTGAGTTATGCTAGGCAAGGATTCGACAGGCGGCCAAGGTGGTCTGAGCCCGTGTCCAGGTAAATATGGCCCACAACACACAACAGCGGGCCACTCTTGAAGTGGCAAGTAACTGAGGAATGCCCTCGAGGAATCATTTTATAGTCATCATCGGAAGTTGTCCAGCTCCGAACCAGTCGCGCTAAACTAGTTTGGCGCATTTAATGAAGTCATTAAAGGCCGCGCGTGTGGCGCGATCTCAAATTACTTGGCATAACCGAAAATTACATACAAATGGAGGGGGCAGAGGATCGGTTTGGACAGAGGGAGCAGGGAGACCTAGCCCTTGGTAAGGACGCGCCCAGAAGAGCTTAAAATAAACCCAGCAGGAACCGCTTGCAACCCGCCATCGAGGGGGCAACAACTAATGGAGCTGGAAAACTGCTGACTGGGACTGGGAAGTGGGAACTGGGAATGGCTCTGGTACTGGCAACTGGCAACTGGGAACGGGACTGGAACTGCGAGTGAGCGACTGTCAAACCGGTAGACATGGACGGCGGCCACGAGAGAACAACGGCAGGAACAACCTTCAGCGCCGACTGCATCCGCGAACTAATGGACTGTGCAAAAATGAGTGACGCAGCATCGGATGACAAGGGCACTGAAAAAAAGAATAATATAATATTAAATTTATTTATATATTAACAGAGCGAATTTTTGGCATGCGAAATTCATATTTCGCGTTCTTAAAATATAACCTTTCTTATTTTGAGTACGAATTCATCTTACATTTTCAGAATCTCAGTATTTTTCTCTATTTAAAATATAGACAAATTTTAGGATTGGTATCCCATTTTTTTAAAGGAATTAATTAATTTTTAATTTTTTTTTCCAATGTATTTCATTTTAAAATTTAAATTTAATTTACAAAATAAACAAATATTTGATTATCTCCCATATTACTAGAATTTTTCCAGTGTCCCTTCAAGACAAGTCTAGAGTGCGGACATTGGATCCTGCGGCGAGCTGCGAGCAGCTGCCCTCGCGGATGGCGGGTCTTTATATGCAATGGCCATATTTAGATATGGTAACGACAAAATTTTTACAATATAAATGCTAAGTCTAGGCCTCCTCGCTCCCCTCCTGCTCGGACTCGTACTCGGACTCGGAGTCCTAAGAATGATGTAAAACGCATTGGGAATGAAGTGCAGTGAAGTGAAGTGAAATGAAGTGAGCTGAGAGCTGAGCTGGGCTGAGTTGAGTTGAGGAGCGTTCCCGATGAGAGTTAAATTCGTGTTGAAATAAATTAATTGCGCTAACTTGCAACTCATGCGGCACCCGTTGCAGGTTCCAGGTTCCCGGCTCCAGCTTTGCCCAGATGCAGATAGACTGGGCCAAGGCATTCCCAACTTGAATTTGTCGTCGGAACTGGGGGAGATTGGCGCTGGATCTCTCGGTGGCTCTCGGTGGAATGGAAGCTCGCCTGCAGCATCATGAGTGCCATCGATCAAAGTCTGCGTTTGAGAGGGTCTTACTTGGGGATGCGCTGGCAAGAGGAGCCAGCTTCTCTTCGGTTTTTTTTCTTTTTTGTGTCTCGCCTCGAGTCAAATGTCCACAAATTAATTTTCTTTATTAAATTTCAGCATGAAAAATGACGCGAAAAACGCTTCCGCATGCGCACCGAAAAAATCGGAGAGTCTCCGAGAGTCTCGCAAGACTCAGGTGTCGGCCAGCTGACCGAGCCGAGAGTTGGCCATTTTAATTTGGCTAAGACAATGTGCCGTTTTGAGAGATTCCTGGCGGTAGCCGTAGCATTTAATTGATGGGAAAAGCTTAGAAGCAAGTGCCACACATCAGAATTCCTCATTTCGTGTTGATTAATTCCATGGCCATCAGTCGCAGCCGCAGTCTGGCTGCCTTAACGGGTTATGGAACGCCTGGTGGACTATTGATGAGCCGGAATGGGGATGCTAGATGGTTAATAAATGGCGGGGCTGAACCCAATTGAGCCCGGGCTAAGGATGCACTGGAGGAAAATGGGTTATCAATGGGTAAAGTAGATACTTTGAGTGGTATTAAAATAATGGAGAAACTCAATTTAATAACCAGATCTCCCATAGAACCCCTTTCTCGTTTAGGCCACAGAAAAGATCATCTAAACTAGCTACCAATTCGATGAAGCTTAGTTAATTAACCGAACCAATTACCGAGCTGCACAAAGAGCATAAATCGAAACCAAATTAAGCCTCAGTGAATACTCACAATGAAGAGATTAGACACAAAAAGGTCCAAGTCATTTCCACATACACAGAGAACAGGGAGAACAACTTCAATTAGGCCGGGCTCAATGCAAAAGGGATCCGAAAAGGAATTGGAAATAATAAGGCGTAACTAAATGGGCGCTTTAGTCTATAATCATGACACAATTTCCGCCGGAGTCGTATTTGTATTCTTATTCCATATTCCATACGGAGTATACTGAGTATTTCCCGCCCGCGTTTGTCAGGAAGTTCTCCCTCAGACACATGACTCCACGACTCCATCGATGAGTTGGCAGAAAAGCGGACTACTTACACGCGGAGCTGGAGCATCGAGTTCCGCGTCACAGTTGAGAGTTCAACTTGAAGGGAAGCGACGACGACTCTGCAAGTCGTAAGTAGCAGCCTTAAATGGAGGCGATGATGATTTGTAATAAATTGAATATTAACCAGCATTTGTTCAGGTCTCTGGGCTTCAAATTGCCAGCCATATATGCGACGGGGAGTGTTGTAATGGGGGTACTCCAGCGTACAGAGAGAAAATTTATCATTGTAACATTTAATTTAAAGTGAAATAATAATTATTAACTATCCTAAAGAGGCAGTACATATTATATTACAAAAATCATTGTTATTATAATAATTTCTTCAAAGGAAACTCTCTTTTCTGATATTTCTCCTTGGAAAAAAATGAGCAAAATATTATTATGTAAATTCCTTTTACCCCGGGAGAAAGAAGGAAGCCAGCGGAATGCCAGACGCCGCGAGTGTCACTCATTTGCACTCGTTTTCTGGACGGTAACACCGAGGCAGGAGCCCAGCCAGATATGACAGGTGCACCAGGTAACCAGCCCCTCTGATCGCCGTTGCTGGTGTGGCACTCCTAGGCCTATAATTAAGATACCAAAGTGGTGTAATGCGCACATTGTTTCGGTAAAAGAAAAGGGTATATGTATATAGGAAGTTTGTTCCCCGCTCTCCTGTATAATTTGTGAACAATTACGCTTTGTAATAGCATTTAATGACTTCATTTTCCGAAATAGCGGCGTCTGCATTCCATTTGCGATCTTTATCGCGGCTGCTTTGGCTACAAAATGTATATGGAAAGCTCTCAAGTTATGTGGGAAAATAAAAGAGAGAAATTCTGACCAAAGAAAATATTTTAAACAACAAAAACTTAAAAGAGAAAAGTGCCAAGCTCTTGGAAAAATATTAAACCATTAGGAAATGCCTTAGAAACTATGTTTCAGTGATACTTTCTTAGGTTAAATTATTTCAGTGAGTTTCTTTATTATTTTCCACCTTCTCCTAGAACAAATTTGTCGAGAAGAAAAGGACAAGCCGTCTGCATTGATAGGTAGGTAATATCCCACAGCAACTGTCCTCGGATGTTAAGTGCAAAATAACTTTGTTCAAATCGGGGCCCGGTTGCTAAACAAATTTGTAGTGCAAATTGCGAAAAGCTTTTAGTATTATCTGAATGGTAATCTGATCCGATTATCATTGGCAGCAGCAGTGCGCGCCTAGGCCAAGTTGTCGGATCAACTCTTGGCCAAGATCGAAGCGAAACGGAACGGCACGGCACGGCCCTAATCCCGGCCAGTGTCATTAAAAATATTTAAAGCCAATCCCAAGTGGAGCTGAAAACGAAAACTGGTACTTGAAGTGGGACTGGGACAAGGATCCCCCGGGTAATAATCGTAAACATCACTTTGCATAATAAGAATGCTCCATCAATTTGTGCACTATCTAAAGTGATATTAATTAAAAGATCATTTATATCGCTGTGCATAAAATAGCAAAATGTTCATCCTGCGCTGAAAGGACTGGCACTCATCACTGCCAAATGGAATCAGGCTCCTCGTCTCGATGCCAGAAGAAGTTGTCGCTCAGTTGGCGCGTTGATATTTATTGATACTGACAATGGACCCCGCGGCTCCACCTCTAGCTCCTCCAGCTCCTTTAGCTCCTCCATCCTCTCGAGGATGGGCATGACAAGTTATGCAAATCGCGGAGACACCAAGATCAAAATAAACTTTACGCATGCAGAGGCCTCTCCGCAGGTGAGTGGGCAGAACGCACGACGACGACAACATCAACATCATTGCGGACAAGGTCATCTCTCTCCGTGGATGGGAGACTCTGGACCTGGCTCTGGCAATTCCTCAAACTAAGTGACTCGGGCAGATGACCGAGAGGAGCGACTCTGTCCGAAACGAGTGCAAAAGTGAAAGATTGATGGCGAAATTACTTTAAATGCCGGCGATGCCAAAGGAAGGTGGAGCAGAGATCAGGAGCGGATTGAGGCGGTTAGGGGTCTAATAAAAAGGTTATAAAACAATCTATAAATTAAAAAATGCTCATAACTTTATTCAGATTAAATTAGTTTTAATTTATAGCTAGAAATAATATTGATAAATGTATTTGTTCACTACATTTCGTTCATTTTCGTTCAGTTTCTTCCCTTAAAATGTAGCTCTTATTATTTATATGAATAAAATTAATTATCACAGATAATTTTATATATTTAAATACCCTTTAAGTAACCCAATCCCCTCCCGATCCCCACTTGGACTCATCCATGACAGTGCAAGGCCCTAAAACGTAAACAAGGCAGGCCAAGTCTTAGACAAACGTCCTGGTCTGTTGATCAATCTGCGCGACGCCTACCCAAAAAACCAGGAATCCTCTTCTTTGGCCAGCTAAGTCTTCTCCTCCAGCTGCGGCTCCAACTTTAGCTCCATCTGCAACTCCAACTATGACTCTGACTCCAAGATCCGTTCCCATCTCCGCTCCGTTGGCGACAGGCGACAAACCTGTCTCTCTGGTGGTGGAGAAGAGAGTTCCTTGGGATGGTCGAGGCTTCGGCCACTTGGCTCTACATTGTAGGCCGACTTTGGCCGCGGCTTTGACTTTGGCTTTGGCTTTGGCCATCAACTTGTCGTGGCTCATGGCTGAGCGATGGAGATGGGTTACAGGGAGCGAAATAAATCGAACTTAAGCTTAATCTAGAGAACAAATATAGAAAAATATAGAACAAATACACCAATAATTCCTATAGTCTATAGATCCAACTGAGAGATAGCCAGCAAATAAAAACTTATGATTGAGGTGCTAGAAATAAATTTACAAAGCGATGAATTATATTTCATTCTCCAGAAAAATCCTTAAAAATTCCTATAAAGACCTTTTTCTCCTTGTGTAAAATGTCTTTGAATCAGGATGCCTCTTCGGATCGGACAGACTCGGATCATATAGGATGGGATAGGATGGGCTCTGGCCGGCTGGCTGCCTTCAATCAGTCGAACGCAATTCGAGTTGACAACATGTCGCAAATGCGTGAGGCTTCTGGGGATCGAGAGGGGGAAACAGCCATGTTACAACATGGACCGCTCTTATGATTATATAGATTATATTGCCTGCCATCCTAGGCAGCAGCCGGCTGCTCCTCCGCACATCCTCCATCCTCCTGGCGAGGTGAGGTCCCATCCAGTCCAGTCAGCCGCATGTAATCCACATAGCTTCCCCGCCGGATGCCCGCGATCTCCGCCAGCGCGGCTGGCGTGATTGAAAGATTGAGTGCCAGGCACAATTAAAGTGCTGGACGATGATGATGTATGTATAGCAATTGTCACAAGTCCTAATTTGGTTTGGCTGGCTTAGGCCAAATGCAACGGAACAGGTGTGAGCAGGTGGCCAGAAAAATGGGACTTCTGATGGAGGGACATTTGAATAGAATTTATTAAATAAATCAGAGATGAAAAGGGACTCCAATGAATAGTTGAGGAGCCTCGGGGCTTCCTCTTCAGCAGCAATTCTTTTGCATATTTAAAGTGAAAGCAACAGAAATCAATTTCTAAGAGATTACAGCACATAAAAAAAAGATTCATGGAATTTATTATAAAAGGGAATTAATATTTTATGTAAATAATATTTATTAACATATTAGCATGTTTAAGTAGAATTTCATAGTTACAAAATAAATTAAAAAAACAAATAATTAAGCCAAGTTCCTAATGAGAGTGTCCCTGCTTCTGTAGGATCTGCAATCCATTAAAAGTTGTTAACTATCCAAGTTCGAAGTTGCGCATTTTCCCTTGTGTAAATAGGCAAACTTCTGCCGACTCATCCAGCGTGTTTATGGCCAGCAGAAACCTTCATTATTTATATGCTTATCGCAGTGATAAACCCGCCTCAACGGCATTTGCCTGCGGACTGAGCTTGGTACTTCCCCTCATCTTTTTTCTTCCTATTTTCCAGGGAGTTAAACAAATCATTAAGTACATCGGCGTGGATAAAGGGGGGAGGGAAGCTCAATCAAACGGCCATTCTGGGCAGCGTTTGTGCACCTGTCGTCGTCGTCGCAGCCAAAGGCGCCTGGAAATCTGGAAATTGCGGAAATGCGCTTCTGCGGTGCTTATTGGTAGCAGCATAAAGCCAGATTATTGACGCAACAATAAAACTGCGCAACAATCAAAATAATACAAGATTTACAACTAAGCCCAACGGAGTCAGACTCAGCCGGCGAAATAAGCGGAAGATTCCAATTAGAGATGGCAGAAATAACGATATTTTATCGAAGTTAATCGAGTTTTTCAGAGTATTTATCGTTTAAATTGAAATTAAAACAACGTTCTTTGTTTTAAATAAATTGTAACTAAAGAATTTTAACAATAATCTTTTTTATCGATTTTTAGTTGCGTTAAATACAGAATTAACTTAAATAAAATATAATTTTCTCACTCTTTTATTCATTCTTGTATGTTTTACCTAATTATTTGGAAGTTACCCATACAAACATTTAAAACTAATTTGTTAACACATTTAATTTCGATTATTTCGATATTTCTCAGAGCTCCGTTTCCCTCTCCCCATCTACCATCCCCAATTCCGATTCCGATTCCGATGGGAATGCAGAAGGGGCTTGCACACAAAAAGTGCAATGAAGATGCACAATAAAATAAATAAGCGCATAAAAGGTGAGCAGCGAAAATTTGCAGTAATTTGAGATTACGTTGGCATTATGGGAGGCGAAAGAAAGACCCGCCACGAGACCTGTAAACCGTTGCCAACTTTTACTGCGGCGACAGCAGAAACTCAAAGCAACCCGGCCAAGCCAGCCAGCCAGCCAGAGAGCCAGCGAGCCAGGTCCACAAAAGCCGCAGCTGTTAATGAATGGCAATGGCTTTGTTGGTAATGAAGTGTTGGCCATAATGCCGCCATGACGATGACGACCAAGACAAGACCCGAACGGAGCGCTCCAGACATTCAGACTTTTAGCCAGAAATGACGACATTGACACAGAGGGCGATAAGCCAGATAAGGAAGTCCCAACCCCATTGAGTGGTCTAGTTGGCTTTTGTCTGGTTCTGGCCAGGATGTGCCACTGGGGCAATTAGCCAAGGCCAAGTCGAAAACTAATAGGAAACTATGAGAAAACTATGAGGTATTTATTTCCTTCTAAGAAGCTGCAGCAAGGGAAATTTAACTTCCTAAGTCTGTGGTACTCATATTTTTATTTCAAGGCCTAAAGATAGTAAATTAAATAGAAACTAAAAATTACATTAATCTACAACAAATAATTATAACTTCTGCCATAAATTGATTTATTCAGAAATTTCGAGACCTTAATCGATTCCCATTCACCGAGGCAGCACTAAATCCATTTTGAATCCTGTGCAGCTCGGTACTAAGCATAAATTATAAACATATATGCACAAGTCGGTGTACTAATGGAAAACTTTGATACGGCCATAAAAAATATGACATAAAATATTTTACAACCTAAACATGGCCATAAAGCTCGGCGGCTCAAAATGTGTGCCAAAAAGAGAGGAAAATCGGAGAAAAGGCTTCCACAATTCGGACCTTTCTTAGCTTTCCTTCGGATAGTAAAAATCAAAGAGATTTCAATGTTTGCCAGTGGATAGTGGACGGAGAAGACCGCGTCCGTTTGTTGTTAAATATTTGCCTTTGATTTAAGCCGGAGTTTGCATCTGCATCTCCCTGTGACCACTGGCATTGTCTTGGCCAGTTTATCTGTGTTTTTTTCTCTGGTAGATGTTGGAGGCTTGGCCAGGCCAAAACTGACATGCAAGACACAAATCATGATTTGCCGGGCCCCTTCTGGAGAGACGTCAACAATGAAATTGTCAAGTGTTGACAAATAAATTTGAGGATTTTCGAGGAGATTTTCGAGAAGATTTACTTATGCTAATGAAATACACTTGTCACAGATACTCAAAGTCGCTCTCGCACTTGTCGCCACTTTGCGGCATCTCGCCTTGAAGTGCTGGCCACGTTGCCTCGCATAAATATGTTTGCTTTTGGTAGTTTTCCCCCTTACTGGGAGCTTGGCTTTCAGCTGATGCTTTCAGCCGGAAAAAGTACCGTAGCAAATTTGCAAAGTGAAAGAATTTGAGTAGAAACACTAAATTAGCAAGGGCTGGAGGACAAAGAGAGAGAGAAAGGAGTTCCTGGAATAATCGGAAGGCAGTTAGGACACGGAGATTTCGTCACATAAATATTTATGAATGTTTGAGGCTGTGAAGTGAACTTTCAGCACCAAAGATTGCAGTTTTTAGAGGGGAAAGGGTCTTCAAGCAGGCTCTAAATTTTACATCTTAAAATAAGTTAAAATTTATTAGGAGTACGTGTTAAATTGGGGATTAAAAAAATAGGAATAAAACCTTATAGATTTCTTACAAAAAAAATAATAATAATAATACAAAAAAACCTATCTAAGTGTTCTTTAAAATAGAACAATATATTCTTATTCTCAAGGAATCATTTATTAGCATTCAAACCCCATATTTATTTTTTTAATCATTTTTTTTCTAACTGTGTAACAGCTCTTACCCATTTTCAGGTTGATTGGAGGTCACATCCGTTGCTCAACCTAATTAGAGTCCACCTGCAACCGATGGGATCCGAGATGGGAGAGTGTGTCTCTAACATATATCTCTCCGATCCCTACGAAGCCTAAGCCATTTCACACGCTCATCAGATTGACGCCTCAGCCTCCATCAGATTCGAGCCATAAATCCCAGCGCCAAAAGACTGGTAAAGAAATGAAAAATCTCAATTGCCTTCTACCTGTGAACTCTGGCCGATAAAAAACAATAAATGTATAAAAAAAATATATATACAGCCAAACTACGAACTAAATTGCAGGCACACATATCAACTGGAGTCGCGATACGTGCCTATTTTGGGGTACACTAAAAGAAATAAATAAATAAAAGCAATTAGAAAAGTCCTATAAACCTTAAAAAAATAATATTTGCGTTAAGGAAGGCTTTTATATATTTATTTTGGTAATAAAATTTATTAATATGTGTGATTTTACACAAAATAAATTAAATAAAGGTCTACAAAGGCTATGATTAACTTTAAAAAATAAACTTGAAGGATTTATGCCTTAAAATTATAATAAATGTATTATTAAAAAATAATAGAATAATTTTCCTTCTTGAAAAAATTTTAAGAAATGTATAAAACCAATTAAATTAACCCACACTCCTTTTTTATCAGCGTAGAACAGCATAATTTAGTAATTAACTCGAAAGTCACTCGAAACGAAACCTGTTCTGCACTCCACTCGTTCCATTCCGCCGCATTCCACTCGACTCTTCTGCGCAAGCAGGTTTTTGAGTGAGCGAGGGAATAAAATGGGAATTGAGTGTCCCATAATGCCACAATGTTCCTCCATTCGGAATCGAAACAAACACACAGCTATGTTGTGCTGCCTGCGTCGACGCCGGCAGCGCGGCCGCCGCTTATGCTGGCGCAGCGCAGATTGAGATACGTTCGCGGCGGTTCAAGATACTTGTGTTCAGTTCAAGTTGAGCGCTTTCTGACGTTCGTTCAAACGCATTTTCGCGGCCGCCTGCAGTTCGCTTTCCGTTGGCGAGATTTTCGCGAAAAGTCACACACACCGGGAATTGTTGATATCGAAAATAATCGAAATTCTGTGCTTATTTTGTGCTCTCAAGTGCCTGTATTTACACACACACACAACACACACCATCTACAACGATTTGTTTTTAAAACCCATTAAAAAATAAAAGTGCCAAAGAGAAAAGTTCTATGCAAAATCATAATAAATAAATTATTAATTAATATTGCACAGCAAATGAAATATTCAAAATCCATCTGCCCGTAATTTCCATCAAATGAAAAATTCATAACAAGTGCAGATTGCAGCAGCAACAAAAATAAATAAATAAAGTTGTGTTGCGAAAAGTTTCGCTTTGGTTTTTCCGCACTTTCCGCCACTTTTCGCTGTGACGCCTGCGCAGCTGACTGAAAAAAAAGAAAAGAAAAACAAATCTAATTGGATACTTGGCTGCCAAACGGACACCGGAAACGGAAGTCGGCTGCCATTTGCAATATAGACTAACTAGCAACAACAACAATAACTGGCAAAGGTAGGTGAATACGACGAGGCGGTGTTAGGCTAATTAGCCAACTACACTAGGGAAATTCCATTGTCTAACGTAGAAAATAATTAGAAATAGAATAAAAGGAATGCTTAGGGAAATGGTGTATAGTTTCTGACATAGTTTTTATGTGAGAACTTATTGATTTTTAAGGATAAGCATTTTTTTTTAATTCTCTAACAAGATTATACTAAACTAAAACTAATCAGTTCAAAAAAAAACCTATTCACGCTTCTAAGAAAAACTTAACAAAAATCGAGGTTTTCGATATTTTTGCATGTAAAATCGGGCTAAAATTGAATAACATAGATGTTTTCCTAAAAATTTTAAAGAATATTGTTATCGTTGAGTTCAAGTATTAATTTTAAAAATTTGGCTTTTGAGGGAAAATCCTTAGTTATTTAATAAATGAGCAGGAATTAAATTTATAATCCTTGTGTAAATATTTATTATATGTAAGTTACAATTTCCCTATTTTTTTATAAGAACTTTCCCTAATACTTAAGAAACCAGAGACAGTCCAAAAATTCACACGATAACGACACTGACACCGAAACAAAAAATAAAAAATAAGAAAACAAAAAAAAAAGAAACTCAAGCAGGCGTTTGTCACAAGCTTCAAAACATGCCAAAATAATGTCAGTCCGTCGGTTTGAAATTGTTTGCGTTTCTTTTGTTGTACGAGTATTTTTCGATGTTTGTTTATTGCTTTGCATCTCTCGGATCTCGTCGTAGCCTGGCTTTTTATGGCCTGCGTTTTATAGTATGATTAAATTTGACAGTTGACAGCGTTTTGGCCTTATCTGACTGCCTCGAATCGCTCCACTTGGGATGTGTGTGTGCGTTAAATGTTAATTGTTGACAATTTTCGTATAAATTGACAATTCAACTGGCGTTTTACATGTCTCTCTTATGGGGACTACTAGCATTTGGCATCGGCGATGAGTGTGTGTGATGTTGGCCTAATGCATTATTAACTAGGCCAACATCCGAATGACTACGCACATCCGATTAAGCCGCAGTTTACAAGGGCGTGATTTAATGGCCCGACTTTGTTGACTTTTCTTGGCGTTTTTTTTTCTGAGATTTTTTGGTTGTAATATGGATAATGAGCGGAAAACTTAACAGGTGATTTACATTGACATTAGTTGCTCTATTTGCGGTTTGTAATCAAAGCTGTGAAGTACAAGCCACTTGACATTGAAGTCAAGAGCATTGAGCTTTAAGTAAAGAATTGTAATGGGAGTTTTAATGATTCTAAGTGAGTTAGTTTAAACAAGTAATCGAGGAAGGTTGGTATTGCTCATTATTTATTACAAAATAAATTATAAATATTACTTTTTATTAGACTCACCTTCCTTGGGTTCTTATTTTTTGTGTCTCCGAGTTTCAAATACTACTAATCTGACCTTGTTAATATTAAATAATTGGCCCTTTTACCACAAAATTATTTCTATAGCTTAAGAGCTATATTTTATCTTTAGACTCCTTATATAAAAATGAATTCCTTTTTCATTATGGTAAATTGAAGATGAAAACTTTTTATTAAAAAGAACTACATTTTTTTATGACCTATGCCAAAAAAATTAAAGTTCTTAAGCTCACCTCTTATATTAATATTTCCTAAGAAACAGAGTACTCAATACTTCATACTTAAATCTATGATAAATCATTTAAATAATTAATCTCAATATCAGCAATGGCTGACTTTACCTATCTGCTATAAATCAACCCAACAGATACCAACTAAGAATCTATCTAAACTATTCCCATAATTGTTTATCTTGAAAGCCTGAGATTATGCTGTTGTGACAGAGACAGAGCCCTTAGTTTAAACGTGCTGAAATGTCCAAAACAACCTAACAAAGTGACAAACTTTTCTTCTTTGGCAAACTTTGCTTTCCGCACACACATTTACACGAAAAGAAAAATAAACATTTCCCTTTTAGTTGCCACTGTTTTCGTGTGCCCAAGTCATGCAATGTTTCTTGCTGCAACAAGCATAAACATAATACAAAAAAATATAAAAAAATATATATAAAAGTGGTGTAAAAGAAAATCAGCACAAGGTCAGGCCGCCGAGAAACACCTCGATAAGCAGCTGCCCTTAGTTCCCAACTCGTGGCTCTTAACTTTTAACTTTTAACTCTCAACTCTCGGGGTGCCCTAAGCTCACGAACATTTGCTCAAGTGCTGGCGACTTCCGTCCGACAAATTTTTAGATTTTCAAAACATATTTGCAACACGTACATGGTCGCCAAATCGAAGCTTTTTTGTAAACCCGACTCTCCGACTTGGCCGGGCCTCAAATTTAAATAAGCAAACGAACTCTGAACGCTGATGTCTTTGTCGGCCTGCGATTTTGAATTTATGAACCCCATGGCTATTATAATTCGCACTCTCTAAGGCTTTTATAAATACAGTGAAACCAAAAATAGGAGAGAAATTTATTAACACTATTCGGACTTAATTATTAAATCGAAATTCCTTGGAAAAGGATTGTAATATTAATATATTTATTCTCAATGAAGATTTTATCTTCTTGGAAAATCTAACATTATGATAATGTTTCTAAAATAATTTAAAGCAAATGTAACTCTAGAAAATAAACTCCAATAACTTGCAAGATTGCAGAACACTATAATTTCATTTAAAAACCTCAATTTTTTTTTGATAACAACTAATGTAATATTTTTTAATGGATTCTTTATTTCAAATATCTTTAAGAAAACCATTTAATATCATAAGGGTTCCCTGTATCGCGTGCTCCCTGTACGAATGTGTCTTTCATGTTTCGTTCTTTCCATAGCCATTTGTTCTAATGTTTATTTAAATTCGCTGGCTGGCCGATTGTCTTACCCGGCTGCTTGAGTCTGGCCAGTGTCTGTGTCTGGGCCTGAGCCTGGAGTCTAGAAGAGCAGAGTCTAGACTGCAGCAGGAAGGAAGCCCAAGATGGAGAAGCTCCGCTCCGCAGCCTGCACTTGAACTTGAGACCCTCACAAGTGTTTGTTCCCTCGGCGCATAGAATCGCAGAATCCCGTGTGGGTTCGGTGGTTGGTGGCAACCCTTTTTGGTTTTTTTCCCTCGCATGTGTGCAGCTAGTAAAAAAACAAAAACATGAATGAAATAAGCCTGGACGAGGGTGATATCGTTGACTCTGCCTGGTGCTTCCCCTAGAACAAACCCAGACCAGACAGCTATCCCAGAGCCACGGCCAGACACCTTTGTTTGCCCAGATCTTGATGTCTGGGGCGAGAGTGAGCCGCTTAGTGGCTTCCCAGTTCCCAGTCGGGCAACCGACGCTTGTCAACTATTGTCGAGGCCTTAATTAGAGATTTCTATTATCTGCCAGCCATTATGCTGATAGATTTAGCTGAGCTTGCTCATTTATATATTGCACATTGTACATAGTTATTATAATTTATATGAGCCAGACAGGAGAGCTGGGGGAATTGAACTTTGCCACTTAATTGAAACTTCTGCCTGCTCACCCGGGCGTATGCGTAATATACGGACTGACGGCAGTTGCAGCTGCCAAAAAGTTATGCCAAGCAGTTAGTCTCTTGAACTTACCCACTTGGCTTAAATATTAATTACACGTGCTTATTGCCAAATAATATTATTACAGCCAAGAGGATATATCATGACTTGCTTGTTGCTTGTTAGGGGAATCCAATTAAGCAGAAATTGGTTTTGAGTTGCTTTTATCACAAGTTTCATGTGATGGAAATGAACAGAAAGCAAACCTGTAATTTCCTAATAATTTCAATGTACATATATTATATAAGGTTCATTAATTTGTTACGATTTATGCCTTGAAGGCCTTTAATTGGGTTTGCCTTTTCATTAGGCAAAACTGTTAATTTATATTAAGTTCCTTATTTATGCAAACACCAATTCCAACCCTAAATAGCACATCAATAAGTATGCAAATATTGCTAGTTGTAGCCTAACCTAAATTATAAATATATTCCGCTTTATAAAATATTATACAGTAAATCAAGATAATTTTGGCATAAAAAATACACCCTTAATTTAAGTTCCTTTAATTAACATTATCATATCAGGCTATTTATGTTCTCTAAGCCATCGTATCTCAACTCCATCACCATTCGACACATTCTGCTAATTAGAAATATCTTAAATCTTATCTGCAACTTGTAAATATATTCCACACCATTGTTAAGAACATTAAAAAGGAAGCTTAAAAATTTTAAATCAAGATAAGTTTTAACAAAAGATGTAAATTTCCAGTCAAGTTCCTTTAATGAACAAGATAACTTCAGAGTATTTATGTGTTTTATCGAATCATAAGCCAATTCTATCACCATTCGACACATTCAGCTAATCAAAAATAATGCAAATTTGCCAATTCTCAACTATAATGTGTTTATATATTCCGGCAGACAAAGTATGCTCTGTTTAGATTTAAGAATGGGTATCTTCTTTGATATATCCAAGCAGAAAATCAGAATAAAGAATACTCCGACGCCGAAATACAAAAAAAAAAGTAAAGAACGACTTTGATATGGGCTGATGATGAGCTCTAATTTCGAAATTATACAAGATTGGCTGTGTGAGAAGAGCTGGAACTGAAGAACTGGAGCTGAGGATGGAGATCTAAAGAGGCTGAGCTGTCAGCTTGGAGCCGAGTCTCAGTTTCAGGTTGTCTTTGTGGTTCTTCTTGTTCTTGTTTTTGTTGGGCACATAACAAGTTAATTTTGATGTAAATTTGTGTTTTGGTGCCCCAAACGAACGAATAATGGCAAAAAAAAAAAGCCGAGAGAGAGAGACCGGTTAACATAATCACTTAATTTTGTGATTGTGTATCTGTCTCTGGCTCTGTCCCTGTGTATCTGTATCTGCTATATCTCAGTCGTTTTCAGCTCGTAATCGTAATCATGGCTATTGGAATTCTATACCCACTGTTAGTCGCAAAGAAGTGTCAATATTATTAAGTGATGATGTCCCCCATCTGAGGCTCAAACTTTTGATAAACGAGCCGATGCTGTAAATAAAAAAAATGGGGAAAAAAGCCAACAAAAGATAGATAAACACTGACCAGGCTAAGCTCTAACTCATCCGAGTTGATAAATTGTATCTGTATTTATGTGTGTCGCTACCAGCAAATAATTTACAATGTTTGAGCAGGCAAACTAAAGCCGGCAAAGGCCCCAAAAAACAAAACGTAAAGAACACAAACAAAGAGGCAACAGAAAAACATAAATAAATAGAAATAGCAAAGGCAGCAAAAGCGAAAACACACGAAAAAAGAAGTAGCTAAAAACAAGCGCAACATAGAGCCACAAAAAAAGAAAAAAAGAAAAAGTAAACTCACTCCAAAAAACACAAAATGGAAAAAATTGAAACAAATGCTGAATTATTAGCACACAAATCGCCGGCAGCAGCAGCAGCAGGAGAAGAAGATGGAGGAATATGTGGTGGCTGCTGCAGCTAGTGGGTTTTGTTTATATTTTTATTTTCGTTGATGCTGCTTATTCATGGCTCTGCCAGCCAGTAGTCACAATAAAAACAAGAGCAAATTGCCAAGAAAAAACGAAAAAAAAACTGTGCAGAAATAGCAACACGTGAAAACCGCAACAAAAACCTGGCATTGCAGAAAAGGAAAGGGAATTTAGAGAGGATCGAAGTGGGAAATACCCTGAAAGAAGAAAGAATAAATACTAAAAACAAAACCAACTAAAGTAAGGTAAGGAAGTAAAGGAAAACAGGAAAGAAAAAACGCCACTCGAATATGACGAAAATAAAAACTAAAACACATAAACTCGCCAGCATTTGTTGCCTTCGCATATAAATGAGACAGATGTGGGGGTGGGTGTATCCGTGAGTTCTGGCCGCTTACCGGGCGGATTGAGATACTCGAGATCCTTGAGATATGACGCAAACTCTTTGAGCGGCCCTCGGAGATGCAATTACCCTCGCCTGGCCAATGCGTCGTCTGCAGGCTTCGTGTGTGTGTGTGCTTAGTACTGTTTCTGATGTGCGGTGAGTGCAGTGTGTGTTGTGTGTGGGTAACCATGCATTTATGACGATTTTAAGCTCGCAGGCATCATCAGCAGGAGGATGGAGGATGGGGCTGAGGCTGCGTCGAGGCAAGCCAAGCGAGCTAAACAAGCAAGCGTTAAAACCAAACCAACTATAAATAAAACCGAAAGCCAACAATAGCAAAAAAGCAAATAAAAATCAACAGAAAACCAAGATGAACCTAGCACACATATCCTAGGAAAGTACACAGGAAGAGTTGCAGCAATTATAACTTACAAATAGTTAGGGAATAAGAAATGTGATTTCAAGATATTCAAATATTTAACAAAACTTTTTATAACAAGTTTTCTGTCAAAGGAAATTAATTAAGTATCTTTACAGTAAAGGGAAATTAATACTTTCTCTTCCACAAGTTAGAATATGCCTTATCCTATTTATCTCTTGGTTTATATAGGAAAAACTATCTTAAACATACTCTAAAATAAATTTGTTGCCGTGTACTGGCAGCTGAGAAAACGAATACTAGTCGGGAAAGAGAGAAAACAAAGAAAAATAATAATACAAATAAGTATAGATGCATAGATATGCGGATAGTTAGATGGACGAGCGGAGGATGTGCCGCAGCTCCTTCCTTGTGTGCTCCCCTGGCTTGTCCTCGTCCTCGTCCCTGTATCCACTCCCTCTCCACTCATCATCATCCACATCGTTGTCGCTGGGCGATCGCGCAGCCGTTGCCATAATTGTTTAGTTAGCCCAAGCTGGCCAAAAGCGTCCCGCCCCAGACGCGACTTTGGCTTTAGCTTTGGCTCTGGCTTTGGCCCACCTGAGAGCGAAGCTATCGGCGGCTGAGACACTACAATACAGTGACAATAAAGTTATAGAGAGGGTTAATAAAATAAGTTAAATATTAAAGAAAAGTTCAATATAAAATCCTATAAAGTTCTGATGCTTTATGCTATGTGTTTTTCAAAGAAGAAATCTTAGATAGAACCTTTGCTTGGGCTACTTATATATCTCTAAGGAGCTGAATATTTTTTAGTAATTATATTTTGAAGTTGAGCTATTTTTTAGAATATTTAGAGTCCGTGTTCCAGGCCACTGTGCCTAGTCGCTGCCGTTCTTTTGTGCAATCATGTGCAGGCAATAAGCCGGAGCTGGAGCTGGAGCCGCCGACGCTGCTCACTCCCTTTAGGCATCGGCTAAGGCTCTCGAATCCCGGGCTCAGACTGCGGTGCGGCCTCGTGGATCGTGGCTAAAACCTGATTATGAGTGGCCCCAACTGTTTTGTTGGCTTACATGTTGTGTATTCTAACACGCTGCGGACGTCCTCATCATCATCATGGTCGGTCGTCGGTCGTGGTCGTCTTGGTCGTCTTGGCTGGGATCTGCTGGGCAAACAAAATGCGTCTTTAATGCAAACATGCAGCAGCAGCAGCAGCAGCAAAGGCAGCAGCTTCCTTTGAAGTTTCACGGGATGGGATGGCGAAGGCCTAGCCGGATGATGAGGGCCAGAGCGGAGGACGCCGGTTGCATGTGCGTACAAAACTTTAAACAGGAATTTTAACAACTTGCTTTGTACTTGGCTTGTACTGCCTGCTCTCGGCGTTCGAACAACCGCAAAACAACATAGCAACTTGCAGGCCCCAACAACTGATTTATAAAGAAAATTTCCTATGGGCCCCCAAAAAGGAAGTGCATGCCGAATTGCGGGGGGCCTTTGGGAGGTGAAGCATTAAGGGGGTTTCTCTTCTCCTGATCGAATACTGCATGCCAGACAACGTGCCAACAGCTAGCAGGCAAAAAAAAAGCAAGAAAAAAAGGCTAAAAGCCAAGGCAACAGCGATCGCAGCCAATTAGAAGATTTCATATTTATGCCACAATGCATTTCAATTAGAAGCTTGAAGAGAAAAAGGTCAGAGTTGAAAGGAAAAGACTTTTCAATAAATAAATAAATTAGGAGAAAGGTTTTCAAATATAAAATTAAATTTTAATTCATACATAGAAGTAATTATAAATATATTGTGCCTTGTTTACTTTCAATTTTCCATGTTTATTTTACGAATACGAATCTTTAAGTTTTCTCTGCTGCCATAAATATTTCCAATAAAACTTTAATATTCAAATGGCATTAACTATTTACAAGATTGCATTTACTTAAGACTAGGCCATTAATAGTTTTTTTCAACCATTCAGCCATTAAATCGGTTTTGTTCAATGCAAACATCTTTATGGCCACACCATCAATCATCACACAGATGCCCATCTCTGTGCATTTCAATTAGCCAAGCGCCGGGGTTAAAGTTGAGGCTGAAAACGGCACATCAAAGCACCGGCTTGATCAATACTGGAAAATAATAAAAATTAAGAAAAATAAACAAAGAGGAAATATTAATAAGCAGCTGCTGCTGGCCGGTATCAAACATCTCCGGCAACCTCAACTGTAGCGCCAACAAGTTGTTGCCTTATCGCGATAATTAACAAAAGTTTAATAGTCGCCCCCCGGCGCTCCTCAGCTGCTGTTGATCAGTGTTTATATTTCTTCCACAAAGTCTTTTTTATTTAGGACTTTATCTGCCGTAATTAAAAATTGCCACTTCCCGCACACACACATTTTAATTACGGATGAAAAATTGCCAAGGCGCACGCAACTCTCTCAACCAAATAAGCGAGAGTCTTGGCCCAAAAAGAAGGTCAGGGCCAGAATATTATTTAGCTTTTACGGCTGCAACATCTCGACACCGATAGATGGACTTTCGACAGCAGCTGCTGCTCCACATCGCTCTGTCTGGTCTGGCGGCGCATCGACATCAAAGTCACGTCTGTTACACATTTCTCATAATTGTTGAACTCGAGTGCCGCCGCGACGGGCAAAATGCGTGCAAACTCGAAAAAAGGAGGCAGCATTGAGATGTTCGGCTACCGCTCAAGTGATGACACATCAAGGTGGCCCACGGATAAAAAACTACGGCAAAAAAGAAGCCAACGAACGAGATGCAGCTCAAGTGCAGCTCCTTTTACTTTGTGGAGGAGCTTTTCTGAGATGGAGTGCTCAAAAGCTGACAGAGAGGATAGTTTTTAGTTTGAGATTTTTCTTTGTAGAGGGTTTCTCTCAAGGAAACTCGGGGGAAAGAATGCAGTTAGGGGGGTGTAGATTTTTATAATATTTTAAGCACTTAATTTTAGCTCAAAGAGCAGAAAAATTATAAAATGTAAATAAAATTCAATGGAGCTCAGAAATATATAAAATGAAGGTTACATTTTATTTCTTTAATTTAAGTCTATTTTTCCCAAGTGTATCTATTAAATTAATACTATTTTTAATATGTTTTGTAATTGAAAAGAATTTGCAAGCTAATGCTAAGACAATGGATTGCTTTACAATTGTAGCTGTACTTAAACATAATTCATTAGCTATTCCTTGACAGTTTCGAATTATTGTTTGGCTCGTTACTTATTTTAACAAAGGCTATTTTTATTTGCAATTTTCCGGTGTCCTTGACATCGGTTTTCACAGAGCATACTTAGCTCCTACATTGTTTTTGCTAAAGTATCTCGTTACACCATCCGCCATTCCCACATGTGCCTGGGCGAAGTCTCTGCGACAGGCATTTAGCAACAATAAAGCAATATAAACGTATAAACCAATAAATGACATCAGTTTTATTAAAAAAATAAATACGAAAACGCCGGGGCAGCTTTGACAGGCAAACAGGCGAACGACAGCGACTAAAAGCCAATCACCGACGA
This sequence comes from Drosophila tani, assembly GCA_008042535.1. Taxonomy (NCBI): domain Eukaryota; kingdom Metazoa; phylum Arthropoda; class Insecta; order Diptera; family Drosophilidae; genus Drosophila; species Drosophila tani. The sequence continues at coordinate 14,778 of VNJO01003451.1, read as the reverse complement.
CGTTGGGGTTTTGGTCAGCGGCATAGAGGGTCGTGGGTGCACTGAAAGAAACTAATAATTATTAATTGATGTAAAACAATGTAATAAAATTATGAAGTAAAATATAATCTTAAAACTAAAGTAAAATACAATTAAACAAATTATTTCACACCTTTTATTGGATTTTATAATTATTTAAAGAAGGTACTTAACAGGAATTATTAAGCAAAAAAATCTTGAGACATTTCTAGGAAACTTTATCATTTAGAAAACAATGCTTGATTTTTACATTTAATTATCCCTATAATATTTATCTAATTTTTTTGCCCTGTGTAAACTAAGGTAAGCCGAGACACCTGTGCGCTCCAATCTGCTAGCGAAACGTGTTCGCACGACGCCAACAATAGGCAACAACTACACAGCAACCTGACCTTTCTGCAAAAATAACTAAAAAAAGAATTAAAAAATAAAAGAAACTTTATGAGAGGAGAACCCGGGAACACACCCACTATCCGACAGAGAGAGACGAGACTCCACATTCGTCATGCCCATGGGAGTGCGAGGCCTGGATATGGGCTCCTATGTGGGTGAGAGATGGGTTCCGGGCTACGTGGGGATTCAGATGGATACTGGGCCGGAGTTGGGGGACACAACAGGGCCAAGAGCTCATCAAATTCTCGCATGTTGCCCTGTCAAGCTGCTCGGTGACAACGCACACACAGAGAGCCCTGTTCCGAGATACTCATGGGGCCATGCCGCCATCTGCAGCTGCTGCTGCTCTCGCTGCAATTCCTTTGAAAAATTCCACCAGTTGCAAGTGGCACTAAGAGAAAATTAAACAAAAATATGGTTAACTTATTTAAGAAAAATGTACTTTTCTACGCTGCTTTTACCTTTTCTTGTACTATTTTCAAAATAATTACTCTTTAAAGTTAGAAAGTATACTTCAACTTTATTAATGAAAAATGTAATTTTCTACGCTACTTTTACGTTTTCTTCTACCATTTTTTAAATAATTACAATTCAATGTTAGAAAGCATATCTTTATTACCCACTTTAAGGATTTAAAAACAAAACAAACTGGTTACTAATACATCATAAACTTTACTAACTCTTTTCGTACGTTTTTAAATTTGTATTCATATTTAAAAGTAGCTTTTGAAAGTTGTTTACATTAATTTTTATTGGGTCCTTTTCCTCCTTTTCGCCATGGCATTTATGAGTGCAATAACTTGTGTGAAATTATAAATAAAGGTTTGCCGCTTTCTCTCGGTGTCATTTTCTGGCTTTTGTTTGTTTTCGCGCGCCTCCCCATAATGTTTTTATGATGACCCACGGCGCAACATTCTCCGCGCAGCCTCCTTCTCGCAAGAGTTCCCCCTTGCCACCTCGATTCCGCCTTAATCCGCTGCTGTCTTTATTTTTGCAACTGGCTGCAATTAGCTGCAGTTGCCTGCAACTATTCTTGCCACACACGGATGGATACACACCCGCTATGGTCTCTGGCCCAGCCATGCCAGACTGGATGGCGTTAAGACCGCCAAGCGTAAAATTAATTTTACGAAAATATAAAAAAAGCGCGGGGGAAAAATGCAATGAAATTTGAGCATCGATTGTGGGTCAGACCCATTGACAGGCCAACCAGCTGGCCCCAAAGATACGTAACTCTCTGTGAAAAAAAGGAGAAAAATACAGGGAACGCTGGATAGAGAAAATCCATAAAAATTAAGATGAATTTGTAGAGTTTGTTAACAGCTTAAAAGCCTCTTGTTTAATTCTGTTTAATTAGTGAATATTAAATTTAAAGCTTTCCACTCCTTCTAAAGATCGTATATATTAAGATTTTATTTCTTTAAAAAATATCCTCATTCTTTTTGAAGTTCCCACACCCGCTAAGCTTCACTGTACTTACAAAAACAGGCTCCGGAGACGCCACTGGCAGCTGCCGATTCTGCAGGTAGCCGGAGAAAACGCGAAGACACCGCAATCCATTTCAATTGCCGCGTCGCGTTTAAGATTACGCAACCGATTAGCCAGGCAGCTGGGAAATGCGGCCCAAAGAGAGCGAAAGAGTTAATGGGGATTATGGGATAAGGGGGACCTGGAAGCACGCGTAGCTGGACCAGCAAACTTGTTTATTAGATGGCCAGTTAGGTGCGATTTTTCCCGGCACGTGCCCGGCCACAACTCACGTACCTTTTGTACTCAAATGACGAGAATTCCATGTTCTCGTACTCAAAAATCCCTGGCTCAGCATTGCCTCTTTAAAGCTAATTAAAAATCAATGTTACAAAAATTTCATTGCCACCAAAAAATCACAAAAGAAAATGTGAAGTTCTGGCATATTTTTTTCGGCTACGTAAAAGAAAGTCAGCAAGAAGTTTAGCTGTGCTTCTTTCGGCTAAAGTTTTCATTTATTAATCAGTGGAATAAAACGACAAGTTTGTCAATACAAAGAAGGGAGGACAAAGTGAAAAACTAAAGGTAGGGGGTTGGGGGTGGCGCTGCAATCAACCCGGAGACTCAGACACAGAGCAAACAAAGTGCAAAATGCTAAAAGTGAAGCTAAAACTGCATAGCAACAAGAGTATGTTGGGGAAATTAGGTACCAACGGGGAATTACCACTTAAGATATTTTTTAAATTTGTAAAAAGTTTTATTATATTATTTTAATTAAAATTTATAAATTGTAATCAGATATAAATAAGGAAATCCCTTCTGAAACATTTGCATATCCAAGCCTGTGGTTTTCTGTGACAAGATATTAGTGTTTCTTTCTCGAGCCCCTTCTTGTAGACTATTATTATTTAAATATTCAACCAAAAAACCTTTTAGATATTTCAATAAATTTTTGAAAATATATATGTTAAAAACCTCTCTATATCCCCCTGATATCCCTAACAAACCCCTATCCTTTTACAGGGTATCACAACAACTCAAACAACATCCCATTGCAGTTTGCAGTCAAAGTTGACTCTTTTACGCATTTTTAAGCGCTCCTCCTCGCCTCCCCCGACACTGGCACACCCCTTTGCACACACACACACACACCCCCGCCCTGCGTCCCCTCCCTCTAGATGTAGTGTGGGAAAAGTAGGCGTGGCCATTGGGCAATAAACGGTATATTACAACTTTAGCTCAAGCTTTTGCTTTTGTTGCTGCCTCGACCCGGACCGGCCTGGGCCTGGGCCTGGGTTCGTTGATTTCATTTGGTTTTACTTGTGTATTTACTCGCTTTTTTGTTTTATTTTTGCCTCTTGCTGCAATTAATTGAGGAGCGACGACTAAAAGGAAGAGATTTGGATGCAGGGGAGCGCAGGGTAGTGCCGAGAGGAGGAACAAACAAACAGAGACGTCATGTGAACTGTCTGGGACAGTCTTTGTATCCCATATCCTGTGAGCAGCTTGTCCATTAATGGGCTCCCCTAATCAACTCAACTTAGTGAGGAGAGCGAAACAGTGAAAGGGACACTGTCAGAAAATAAAGGAAGTGAGATGAAATTCTATTGAATAGAATGGTTTTTTTTTTTAACGGCGAGAAAAGCACTGAGGAATAATTTCGAAAATTCAACATAAGAGTTATTGCGCTGATGTGAAAATTAATGATGGTGCATTGGTGCCTTTAATTTTAATAATATGATTTATTTTTCATTTATTTTCTAGAAGGATTCTAAAAGCTTTTATTATTTCCATAATTAAAACATTTACAAACAAATAAGAAGAAAGAATTTATTTGTTCCACCATTACAACTATTTGAGGAGCGCAGAGAAAGGCCTTGTTTGTAGCCCTTCTCTGCGCTTCTCACAAAGTTGTGCTCGTGAATTAGATTTTATTTTATTTTAATAATTTTAAAGTTAAACTATCCTTTAGTTAGCTAAAATTAAGAAATATATATTTTTTAAATTCATAAAGTTTAAAAAATTATTTAGAAATTCTAATCAAATTTAATTTTCTCTCTGTGCACATCCCTCCAGAAAATAGAGAGAGGGAGAAAGAGTTGGGAAATCAGACAGTCATGCCTGCTCATCGGGGATAAAGAACGTCATGATCAAGTTGGCGGGGACCCGACACAAATTGATTCATTAGTCAAAGTGACTTTTTATTTAGCCAAGTCCGAACTGCATTCTATGCGATTCGATTTGCGTGCGCCTCGCTCTCGACATTCATTTATTTATCAAATTGCATTTGATTTGTCAATTAAGTATGCTATTTATGCTTATTAAGTCTGGCGCCATAAAGAAATCAAATGCTAAACACGCCCAGTGTGTCCAGAGAGATATTCATGAGCCACGAACGCTGGCCAACCGGTTGCTGGCCAATCTCGTGGGCCTTTGCGGCCAAGAGCGGTTCTCCGGTTCTCTGACCAACTGGTTGATTGGTCTCCAACTGTTATCAATAAATGAGCCGCTGCTTGCCGTTTTGATTGTGTCACATTTTCGTGTTTATGGCAACAAAATCTATTTTTATTACCAAATTAATGTTGTATTAGATCGCTGGCGAATCAACAGGCGGTCTCTGCCGGCCTGGCCTAAACGAAACCAGTTGTCCCTTAAACGGTTACCGCTCTCCCACGCAATTCCCAGGCCTTTTGGCCATTGGTTTTTCAGCTAATTCCCACAGCAACTTGGCCATTTGGGTTGGCCAACACGCGGCACACACAATACTAGACTGCACCCTACGCAATAAATGGCCGAAACTAGAGGCTCACACATTTTCCGTTTGCCATTTTAGGCCAAGTTGCGTGCCAATCGATGAGAGATTTCTTGCTTTTCTTTAACGGGGTAGAAGTTAATTAGCGAGAGCGGCAAAAGAGGATTTTTTAGCAGGTGAAAGTCTCCCTGGGGGTTGTCTTCAGTTATCAGATTATTTGTCTTTACTATTAGTTGTTTTAATTGGAAAAGTTGCTTAAGGAATTAATTTATTTTAAGGTGCAGCCTCGGAAATACAAACCAAAAATGTATTTATGAGAATTTTAAAAAAACCAAGCAAATGAAATCATTAACCAATATATTACAGTTTAAATATATTTTTGTAAACCTTCTAAAAACGTTTAATCAATAGTTTTGCTTTATTACACATCTATAAAAGCTGTAAAGTGATTAAATTTATTTTTTATGAAGATAAAGAAACCCTTTTCCTCCTGAAATATTTATTATAATTTCTCTGTCAATTTTTTTGAATTTATTCACATTTTTAGAATTACTCAAAAAGCCAACAACCACTGCTACTTATTCCCAACTACTTTTACTTTTTAACCCCTCAACCGAACATAATGCCAAAGAGTCCGGCCAGAGATCAGCAACTGTACGATATCTATATGTAATCTATATATAGTGACAGCCGCAGGGGAGCGGCCCAAGCCATCGGAGTGTCACCTTTTGCGGTTCTCCCCCCGCTTACCGATCGTTGCCCGTTGCCCGATCTCGGATCTGCGAATCCCCGGATGCCGTAATCCTCACTCTCTGGCGTCCGCTGTCAGGCGTAATTTTATACGATCAGCTTTCGATTTGGCTGAAGCCTGAGGTTAAAAATTAACATGACCAGAGCCGGCGATAAGTTGAGATTGGGATTGGGCTCTCTGTGGGCTCTGTGCTTTTGGCTTTTGGCTTAAAGGCACCACCACCAATGCCTGCCGGCAACTCGGTGTAATTTTGTGGTTTTCGTACCGAAAAATAAAATACAAAATAAAAAAGGTAAAAAATACAGGTAAACGCAAAGGATGCGGGGGAAATGCCAAACGTTGTATCGGGGCGGAGTGCAATTGATATGGCCAACAGAGGCGAACGATGAAGCGGATTCGCATTCGATTGTCAAAGGCAGTATTGGCCATGTAAAATGCATATATACTGGTATATTTATATATATATATATAGCTGTATATATCTGCATTATCTGTGTGTGTGTGTCAGTTGCCTTGCGGTTGTGTCCCTTTCTCCGCAGATGAGCTGTCTTCCCCCTCCCTCCGGCTTTTTATGCGATATGAATTACACAAGTTTCCTGACACTTTTGTGCGAGCGTTTTATGGTCGTTTTCCTCTTTATTATAGCCCCGGCTGTGTGTGTGTGTGAGTGTGTATATGTATATAAGTATAGGAGTGTGCGTTATAATATAATAATTAAATGAATTGCCAAAGTGTGTCCGTAGCAGACGTGCGTCGTTCGTCAGGAACGGAGCGGAGCATGCAAATTAGGGATGGGAAATCGCTTATTTTTCGGGGGAGGAAGTTGCAAGTAACTCATTTCAAATAATGAATAGATAAAGCGCAGGAAATATTATTTAAAATGATTTATTGAAGTCTTTAAAATGTCTGAAAACCTTGTAATAAATATTTATTATAAGAGCTTAATGCCAACGTTTATTATTAATTTTCATTCTGATAAAGTATGTAAAGAACTTGTATGTTTTGAGAGTTATCTTTTGATTTTTATACATTTTACTAACAAGTGTTGTTGAAAACTAATTACATTTTTATATTTTCTACTAAATACTATAGTCAGTCTATAGGTCTTAAAATTCTATAATCAATATAATCCTTAGTACTTCTAATGGCCATTTAATATATATTAAGCTTTTAAGTTACAAACCTATGTTGGTAATAAATATTCATGGTTATATAGTTCATGAAATATTTTTAAAGCTCCCAAAAATTATTAAAATTTACCCTCAACCCCCTCACGCTCTCCTCTCTAGCCTTAGCACATGAGTGTGAATATTTCCCTGAACTTTTTAGAAAGCCAGCAGGACAGAGCAACCGACCAGACCAAGTTCCTTTCGTTTGGCCTGTCGAAAAAGGGTTTTTATTTCTACAGCCTTTATTTGTGTGTTTTCTCTCCTCTGTTCTTTTACACTCGAGGTGTCAATTTCAACGCCCTTCTTTTGTTTGCCAGGCCGGCGCGGATCTACATATATAATCATGTATATGCATATGGATATTATATGGCGCGCAGTACATGGTTATATATATGGATATTACCCTCGTTTTTTAATTTCTGCCAAATTATGCAAAATGTTCGCTCGCCCTCCGAGGGCTTAACAAATAAACTTCGTTCTCACTGGGCGGTGTGGTGCACTGAGAGAAAGGAGCTGCAGGTAAATCTATAAATTAAGGCAGCAACAAAGGACACACCCCGCTTGAGAACGTGGGAGTGAAGGAGGCAAGACGCCCACAAATATGCTGCAGCATAAATATTGGTATATTTCGAGAATTAATAAAATGCGGGTTTAATAGGGGGTTCGATAGAGAAGGGGGCACTGGGAAAAATTGGATGAAAGTGCTAATACAATTTTAAATAAATTAAAAACCGAATAAAATATATAAATGTATTTATAAAGCTAATAAAAAAGCAAGTCTATTAGATAATTAGCGATCAGGACCTAACAAAGCTCCCATAAAAGGGTTAATATAGTTCGAGAAATACGTAAAACTTGCTTGGAAATTTAATAATTTCCACGTTTTTAATAGACTTTAATGTATTTTTTCCGAGTGCCTTTCTCCTATTCAGGCTGCTCTGTGGGGCGTAGCGATATCAGCACCTCATCCTTCGACTCGCACACATGTGTCGCCTCTGCTTCTTCGGATAAATTTCTTATTTCTTTTTTTGACTTTGCAATTTATTTTCCTTTTTTATATTTTTTGGGTGTGTGGTGTGCTTGGCAAGTGGGCTGGCGTAGGGGGGCGTGGCCTGTTGCATTTGCATGTGTTCCGTTCCCCGTGCAACTGACAACTCAATAAAATGTCGCTATTTTAATTTCGCCTGTGATGTCGTCACGCGGATGTGACATAAGGCCTCCACCTCCTACTCCCCGACTTCTGCTGATTCAGTTGCAGCTGCGCCGCCGGATGATGATGATGTGTATATGGGAGCCAGGGAGCATTATGCGGTTTATGGCTTTGATACCAAGACCAGTGCCAGTACCAGGAAAATGCAACAGAGTTGAGAATGTGCGGCGAAAACGGGGTTCATTAAATGAAAACTGTTGAGTTTTTTGGCGCGGATATTAAACTTAAACACACTCAAGGCGCTGGCTGCAGCAGCTCGTAAAAAGTTGGCTAAACTAGAGTTTTTCAAGAGCTATGAAAAATTAAGCTCGAAACTTGGACCAAAAAATAATGGGAAAAAGGAAATATTAAAAAAAAGTTCTCAGGCTATAAGGTTTTTATAAGAAGTATTTAAATTTGAGAGAAAATTCGCTGAAATAAGAAAAGACGCTTAACTAAACATATTTAATAATATATTAAAAAAACAAATTAAGACTTATAAACATAGAAATTATAAATGCAAATTGTATTAAAATTAATTAAGTATTTACTATGTAGCGTGTTGCGGGTAGTTGAGGTAATACAACGATTTCTTAGTTTAGAGACAATCAGCGGCTGCGGGACCCTTATAAACGGTAGCTCATTCCGGGTGGGGTAGGTTCTTGCTAATGTCTAAACTCAACACTACGAAACTTTAAATTTTAGAGTCCCTCAAAACAATAAACCTTCATTCAGGCCAAACTGGCAGGTCCATATCAAATCCATTTACTTTACAAAATGATCCTCAAAAAATAGTCAAGGGGGTGGCGATGATGTTATTGGCCACTTGTTTTTCTTTTTCTGTTTTTCACTCGACTTGTAATTGTATGTGTAAATGGGGAGCGATCAGAACTGCTCGTATGCACGACTTAAAACGGAAAGACAGTAGGCTCGGCTTTCAGATCGTATATCCACTAGCCGTTCGGTGTAGGAATGCTTTTCGATAACCCCGTATTTGTCATTCACTGGGAGTCTTAGAAAATAGCTAGATTTTTGGTAACACTAAGGCGGATTCCTAATAGATTCAAAAATGAATATAACTTCGCACCGATAATTAATTTTTTCGCTCCAAAACATTAGGTACTGGAGTGAAAACCATTTGTGTACGCCAATGCGACCATTACAACTACTAAATAAATCGTTTAAAAAAGCAGGAAACTCAGAGGTATTTGGGCTATTATTATTGTAATTAGTACTTACCGCCTCCCTACTGATAATTCCTATTAAGTTCACTGCTCCAGGTTTCGAGTTAATTTAAATTACAACCGTTACGGTTCCTGTTGCTGCCTCATCAATTTGCATTCCCAGCGGAAATGACCATGGAACTCGAATTTGAATTCGAGCAACTGAAGCATTTTTGGTTTTTGGGCTTTTGGCTGCGCGAATTTCTCCACGGACTCTCTTCATTATTTTTCAACATTTCCTTTTTGGGTTGCACTTAACCCCTTCGGTGCCTCGATGTTGCACTCACCGTGTTTTACTCAATATTAATGAAGTCATTAAGACGACATCTTCCTCCAGATCGGCGCGTAATGCGAGCGAATTATTAACAACCTTCTCCGCACGAAAACAAGCTCAACTTCGAGACCAACTCCAGATACAGCTCCATCTCCCCCAGATTCGGCGGGATCCCTGAACCAAAGTTCCGCCGACGGCATCAATAAACAACAACAACAACAACCACAGACCGGCAAGCGGCAAAAATTAATACACGACTACAACAAAAAAGCCCAAGAAACACAAGCGGCTTTCATAAATTTGCATGTCGCTGTCACGGAAAAGGGGGAGACGAAGGGGGGCAGCAGCAAGCAGCAGGGGCGGGTTATGAGGGGGCGTGACAACAAGTCAATTCGCCGCTCCACCGCTCGAAATGTGGCACAGAAATCTGTTTTCGGCAGGCCCAGAAAACTCAGAAATCTTTAACCAAGCAGACAAGGTGTAGGAATGAGAAATCGAAGAGTTGGGTACCCTGAAAAATATAAAACCAATAATAAAGGCCATACAAATAATTTTTAAGCAATCAATATATATTATATAATATTTATTTTTAGGTAAAACAGATATTGAGGTATCAAAATATATTATATAATATTTACTTAAGGTGAAGCAAAAGTATTCATAATGTTTGATAAAGGTGTTAGTTTCCTTTTTATAGGGCTCTTTCCCTTGAAACAGATTTCCAAATATTTATTGCCAAATCAATTACTGTTGTGTTAATAATTTGTTTATGTTTTTAAAACCTGTTTAATTTTTTTTTGGGAATCAATTAGATGATATATCTAAAATTAACTTAGTTAAATTATTAGGTTCTTTGAAGGATTAATTAAACATATTTTATTGAGAAGTTCCTATAGGAACTGTATGTATTTTTACATATATTACTTTAATATTAATTAGGAAATAAAAAAACAATATTCCATGAATTATTGTATATTAATATTAAATAATTTTATAATTTTTTAATTTATAAAAAATAAATTAAGTCAATAAATAAATGTTTAAAATTTAAAAAAAATTGATTTGCGATTTCCCTATGAAGTACTTGTTCTTTTAAGTGCCTCGACTATAACACCTTCCCCTGTACCCAAAATAAAAGAAAGGGTACCCGTACTCCCTACATTAAATGTAAACACCAAAAAATGCCAAAGACGAAGGGGAAGAGAGTGCAAAAAAATTAAGACCCGGGCATAAAGAACTGCTGGAACAGCGCAAAAAATTGTTGAACGCATTAGAAGATTGATGCTGGCGGCTGTTTGCTCAGGGTTGCGACTCCTCCGGACTCTTTGCTCCGCCCTTCCTTTGCTTTACTTCACTCTACTTTACTTTTTCGGTGGACTTGGCCGAAAGTGATTGCAATTTTTGCTCTCTTATTTTGGCCATGTTTACTTTGTGCATGAGCAGATTTCCTCGTTTTTTTTCTTAGTCGGATTTCGGGTGGCGAGAACTTATAAAAAACAGGGAAAAACGAAAATCAGGAAGGAATGCAAATGCAAACACAAGACGTATTCAAAGTTGGCGGAGATGTTGATTTTGAGGGCCTTCTTTTTTTCATTTTCCATTTTGGCCACTGGAAGTGGGTTAATAAGATCGCTGGACTGGAGACTCCCGCTCCGGTTGGTGCTTTTTGAGCAGCATTTAATAAATAGCTGCTTTTAGCCGGCCAAAGCGACTCTCATTTATTATGCATCAAAGATAACCCTAACTGAGATTAATGTCTCACTTCATGTCCGAGATATGGGAGATGGAAAATAGCCACTGTTTATTTTTTTCTGCCTTTGCCTCCATTCACCTGCCTCTAATCATCTCACCTGGGAACCACACTCGGGGGTAATTGATACCGAGAGGGTGAGAATCATGCAAAGAGATTATCCAGCACAACCTGCGCCAATTATGTCCACAAGGTAATAATAAAATAAAGTGCACGTTTTATTATTCAGAATATCCAGATCAACTGGGATCGGGATCGGGATCGGGATCGGGTAAATCCAATTACCGCCGCTTGTTTGCTACACGCTGTGGATATAACGTAGTACTTTAATTTTAATTTGCGGGGCAGCTGCAAAAAATACAATAAAAAAAAAGAAAAAACGAGAAAAAGAGAAAAGAAAAGCTGCCAGCACGCAAAGCTAAAGCTGTTGAAATTGCGCCAACCTTGGATCTCGAGTGGGTTCGTTTTATATTCACTCTCCTGCTAATTTGAATTAATTTTGTTGTCAACACGTAGTCATATAAGGATGTGAACAGTTAGCAGGCAATCTGCTGGGTAATTGGGTGGCCGAAGGAAGTCGGCAATGCAGGTGATCATGGGAAAATTGACCCTGCCTTGGAAGGAGATTTATTTCGGTAGATTGTGCAACCACCGGAAAATGCCACTAAGGGGGGAAGAAGTCCAAGAAAAGAAATCAAAAAGTGTGGAATTGTTTATTTGAAACACTTTCCGGTAGAGCGGTTTTTTATTCCTGTAAATAAAAGAATTGTAAATAAAATAGCTTGTTGATTTATTTTTTAAACAAAGCTCTATCTTAAAAATAAATAATCACAGTTAAGAGCTAGCGCTACAAAGTCTTTAAAAATTACCAAATCCAAAAAAGATAATACCCATCATCAGGAAAAATATATAAAAAATACCGAACTCTCCTCACTTACCTCAAACACTTTCTCGGCCCGCCTCCTTCAGATTCCCCCAAAGGCTGTTCCCAATTCTTGGTTATCTTTGGCCCCAGAAACCACATCTATTGATGGCCGATAGAGGTAACTCCTCCTCCCTGCTGACTCTATGTAGGTTGCCTTGGAACGCCCAAAAATCACAGCTAGGTCGTTGCGATTCGGGCCGCCGTTAAATACAGACTGCAGATTCTATAAATCAGGCGTATTTCTCAACACCTCCAACACCGCTCTCAACCCGCTCATTAAAAACCATTAAGGAAAATATTTCGCTGGCGAAAAATTATGGCGTAAATGATACCCAGGCCCGCCCCCAAAAAGTTACTGCTGCCAGCCACCCTATAAACGACCTCCAAGATCCCGCCGAGCCCGGGCGGGCAATTCGGCCTAAACGCGTTTCGCGTCTTAACTCGGTTTCTGTGTCATTTTCTTGTCTGCAAGTCGGGCCTGAGCGTCAAATAAATTTAAGTCTACACCTAAACAGGCGGCAAACAAAATAAAATAAAACACTTGGAAAAACTAAAAAGAAACTACGTTTGCTGTGCACTTAAAAAAAAATTTATTTCATTAAAGCAACAATTTATAGCTCCCAAAAATATTATGTTATTTTCTTAATTAAGAGACATCGTTTTCTTTAAGATCATAATAATATTTTTATGAATTATGGAATGCTTTTCTTAAAGCCACAATTTTTACAAAGTATTCCCTTCAAGGACTTTATAATTTTCTACATTTTATAATTGTTTAAAATTCCTCTCAGTGCCTAGTTCTTTGGCGTTTTTTGTTTTGTTACTTTTCGTACTGAGAGCTCTTTGCAGCGAACATTTGCAACAATTTGTTATTGGCCATTTAAGCCGTTTGTTGTTGGCCGTTGTTGCTTTTGGCCGTTGGCGCAGCGAAAAATCTGTTGAGTGTTAATGACATTTTTATGTTTTAACGCTTGAAAAGCTGCGGCCGCCTGGGAAATGGAAGGAGGAGAAAAACTCCAATTGAAATTCCCGCACCTGGCAATGCTCTATTTCTGTGTTGTTTCTTTTCTTTTTTTGGTTTTTTTCCAGGGGTGAGGTGAGGTCTGGTTAACATTTGTAGCTGGTTTGAGTTATTGGCTTGGTCTGTGCTCATCCATTGCGCGGCATAAGCCTAATGGGGGTTTGTTGTTGGCCAAAATGACAGGTGACCTGGCTAACAAGCAGATGGGGGTATTTTTTCTTGTATTTTTGCTTTACAAAATGGTAAGCAAAATGATGGGAAAATGGGGTCTACATCTACATAATGCAGTAAATTTTAGTAAATATCAATAAAAAATATTATATCCAATGCAAGCTTCAGAGTTCAAGTGGTTAAAGTTTACCGATAATTATATGCAATTTTTCCTATACAAATACTGCCAGCTATTCACCATTCACCGACGCTTTCTCCTCTCTCATCGCCAAAGTAAATTCAATTCCGTTCAGTTTTTGGCCTCAACTTGTGTCAACATTAATTAAATTTTCTGCGCGCATTTGCAAAACTTTTTGAGCAGCTAATTGGATTTTGGTCGAGCTGCATTCGCCGGCAACAAAAATAAAGCAACAACAGCCACACAAAAAAATAAAGCAAATTCGCGTGCAGCCGCGGACTAATAACCGCCGAAGCAAAGCCAAAGTCGCGATGGAAAAAGTATAAAAAAAATACAAAAACCAGTCGCCTGCTGCAAGTTTCCTGTCGGTGCTCCTGCTCCTGCTTCTGCTCCTTCCTTCCATCCTTGCCTTGACTTTCCGCTCCTGGGGAAGTTTTTCAAGCGAAAAAATGTGTATAAAAAAGGAAATATACTCCTATTAAATGTATTCCTTTGTTTCAGGCTTCACTGGTCCCTGAAATTTCGCCAAAATGTTTTCTCTGTCGGTCATTCGGCATTTAATGATTTACGTGGCCCAAACAAGTCCATGGTCATGCAGGGGAAAAAACTAGATTGGAATTTCAGTAGATCATTGCCAAAAATGGTGTACGAAAAAAATTAAATAATAATAGTAATATTCATATGTTTTTCTTTAATTTAAATTTAAATTACAATAAAAATAAAGTGTTTTCATAGACATACCAAGCTTTAAGTATTGAAATTGTAATAGTGTATAATTTATTTAGTTAAAAAATATTGGTTTTCTTTATCATAAATGGATACATTAATAAAAAATAATCAGGAAAAAATTCTAATGATTACACTAGTTTACAGCCAAAATATATAAACGTTTAAACCCACTTTTTCCGCTTAATTTTGAGACGCTGAACACGTTGAACTCATTAAAAAAAATTCCCAAAGAACCGTTTTGAAGATATTCGCGAAAAACCAGATTTTTTCTTCTACGCTAAAAATCTTGAAAACCGTAAGTCCAACATATTTTAAATAAGTACAATCCAAAAGCCAATGTAAACACCTTTCCGACAACATACGGCTCTTAATGGTCAGAGCTCTATTAATGAAGATATAAACATTTAAAGCTAAAAAAACATGCAATATTTTTGGCTATGTTTTTTATAGCTAAATTTCATTTTCATTTTAAAAATATAAAAAAAATATATTAATTATTTTGAGTGAACAGAACTAAAGATACCTTTCTCCTTAAAAAGTTAAGATCAAATATATGCAAATCCAAAGAATATTCTAGAAGTTATGGCAAATTATAGTAAATTATCATATTGCTGTTGTGCTACAAAATTGTTTTTCAAGGGAAGTAGCCTGCTTTGTGATTTTGTTTTATTAATGAAAAACATTGTAAGTATTGGATAAAATCGTGGCACAACAAGCGAATGGCTTACTTAAGGATGAAATTTCCAAAACTCTCATAGAATAAAATCA